>JADDON010000493.1:0-45374 GCA_017140175.1 Fusarium staphyleae | reverse complement strand
AGGTATATTATGCTAAGCTAAGTGGGGATCTATAGGTTGGAGCTAAGGGAAGTGGGTGCCTGAGGCAGCCACCTTCTAACAAAACTCAATTAGGAAGTCGTTCTTCACCAAGTTCTACAGTCTAACTACTCCGTACAGTACATGAGTAGGGTAACGTTATGTAGTAGTTATTTCTCCAAGATCAAGACTCTTTTTACTGCTATCACAGAGTTGTCACCTTTCATCGGGATAGACTACAATCATGTGCTTCTGCTGCTGATGACTCTGTGGTAAAGATGCCCCCATGTTGGAAACCTGACAGGTCGAAGGACACCATCCGGGGTGCACGCGGGGAAGCCAAGCGCAGACTACGACAGATCTGGGAGCTGGGTAACTCTTGGGGTCGCGGGAAAAAATGACTCTATTCTTTGGGCCTAGGACAAGAGACTATCGTCTTGTGGCGCCGTCGTCTATTCGCTGAAAGAGGCTCGTCTCCTGCTAATCTATTCGATGCGCACCGGTGGCCGGGACAAAGAGATACCGAGCGCTGTGATGGGCAGAGAGAGTGACTAGTGTAGTGGGCAGTGCTTGCAGCGGGGGCTATTGTGATGCGTAGTCAGGGTCCGTCCATCCTTCAAGAGGTCAATACAATGGACAAGCGTCTACAGCAACGCCGTTGAGCAAAAGATCAACATGCGGCTCAAGTCGAACTTCTTGACGTCTCTTGTAGATAGAACAAGGGCAAAGACAAGCCTTGAAACATATCGATGACACTGATATTGAGATACTTCACTTACAAGAAGACCCTTTCGTCAAAAAGCCAAGCAGACATGCCCCCCTGGTCCTCGAGATGGACGTGTCATGATGTGGAATTACTAGATAACAATCAAGACTTACAAGGTACACACACAGCCTGATGTTGACGCAAGCAGAGACAGCTGGGACTTGAGAGCATTGGAGTAAACCATCCACATTGAAACTTTTGTCCTTGACACCCGAGCTTCCCGGAGTTGGTACTGATTACACTACCGAGTAACGTTGGAAGCCATCCAGAGTGAACATCTAACGTGGGTTTTCCTTCGTCGTCTGACAGTCAGGCTGCTACCTAAGAATCCATTGGATGCGTCATAGTCTCAGGATCCCTGAAGCAAAAGTCGTCAACTGCCGGGATCGACGGATAAGTAGTTCAAGGTGAACGAACATCAATGAGATACGGTGAGGTCCAGAAAATACATAAACTTCTCTTGAAGCCGGACCAGCCGCTTCTTCCGTCATCCGCACGATCCGATAGAGGCCTGAGATGGAATTAACTGATTTTTTCATTCCCCTCCCTCTGCGATGCTGCGGACGAGGGATTTTGGGACCCAATCGCCACTGCGGAGAGAATCAGCAGCCAAGAGACGGGGTGCAGCACCATCCCTGCGTGTTGTGGACTTTTTGGTGGTGGTGAGAAAGAGACAACCCACAGAACCTGAAATCGACGCTAGAGAGCCGTGTGAGAGCTATCTGGTATGCACTGTAGATTACTTGGAGCCTCCTTGGTTTGTAACTCTCTGATGTTTCATCACACCAAAAGTCGTGGACGGCCATTTGATAGGCCGCATAACATGGACGCGCAATACGCGATCTTTTGTTTATTTCTTTCGTTATCTTTCTGTCAGCGCTGTCACAGGCATCTTGAGACGCATGTCGACGGGACGTCGAGTTTCAACATATCCGACGCCTGCCATATCACACAACAACTGTAGTCTAACGCCTCAAAGATGACGTTGGCCTGGGATATGGTCTCTGTGTATTACGGAAGCAAGGGCCAAGGAATGAAGATGTTCACCAGCACTTGAGCACTTGATGGAAGAACGAATATCCCACCGTGGCATCTGCCGTTTCAACGGCACCCGAAACTGATCGGATGCACCGCCAAAAATATATTCACCCGCGAATAGGGCCGCCGCGTATCCCGAGGGACTGGACATGTCGGAATCGTAACATCGATCTTGATAAGCACGTCGGAAGTTACCTACGGATTCCAGAAAGCTGGAATTCCAACGGGCACCGCCCGCCACAAGTTTGTAGCCTTAGATCTGCATCTGCCGCCACGGTGAAGTCAAACTTGACCAAAGCCTTTGAGCACGGCTGAACTACGCCGTTTGTGTAGGTCCTTTTGGAGGCGGACGGCATGTAACCCATCAAGCCATCAACCTCTGCTTGTGCATAACCCTCTGTATCCCAAAAAAGTAGAGAAGCTGTTCCCACGGATACAGGACAGGACAGCCATATTGATATCTTATTAATAGTGCAGAGCCCACAGAAGGAGCTCACAGCACGCGGCCCGGGGCGGGGCTGAGACAGGCTGGGCCGGCGTCTAGCGAGAAGCGCTTCCGTATATTGATTGGCATTTGGGTCAGAGATGAAGTTGAGTAAAATCAACATTGAATAATAATAACAACAAAAACAAGTTCCTACGTAATATAGACTAACTAATAAAATACTCTTTTGACGGGGTTTCCCATATACTGAAAAGTTATGCTTTGTTGTTGAGCGGCAACTACTGGAGTTAACTTATGACCTTCGACGGAAGTCTTGAGTAGGTCGTAAAAGAGTCACACAACCTAGGTATGGAGTTTTATCTAGGTACATTAAATTGTTCGACGAGTTGATATTATTGACTGCTATGCTGCTGATGGTTGAATGGATTTCCGCTCTGGCTTACGTCCCGTCTTCCAAGAAAACAAGAGATCGGCGTCAATAACGGAGAACCGTGATCCACTACAACGAACCCAAGACCCCCGTCATCCCCGTGCTTCAAGTCTCCACCTCCCCACGGCGCTGCGCTGCGCCACGAGTGTCAGCGGCAGAAGCAGAAGGCGAAACAAGACGCCAACACGGCGTTCTGCGGCTAAATGGGTAGCTCCGTACGGAGTACTGCGTCTAGAAAGACCCTTGTCGCTTTAGGGTCGAGTTTAACAATAACTTACGAGCGAGCGTCAATTTGGGTCTTCGGGCACCGTTGGAACATGCTGCTAGCTTCTCTCAAGAGGACGGAACGAGCGACAAGAGATGCTATCATGGACCATGGTTGGAGTGATGCACGGTTACCCTCGCAAAAGCATTCATCCCCTGCTGTGGCTATCGCCTTTTGGCCTAGGCGAGCAACCCATCGACTTGTACGGAGTACAGCTAGTTGATTCACTCACCTGTTCGGCCAAGCCACCACCCAAACCGGTACGAAACATACCAAGCACATAAGTTACGTTACGAAGCTGTACTATCTTTAAAATCCCTCGTCAATCCAGTGCTGAACGTCCGTCTAATGTGATGCTTGCTTCTAACGGCGCAGCAGTCGAGGCCCGTCGATAAAACAACAACTGCAATAAAGCTCTCGCGAGTCTCAAAGCGGTAGGCCATCCGACCAACCACCCCCCGGCCACGGCCCCGACCTCCCAGACACGAGGCATTTCGAGACGAGAGGGGGATTCCAGCCACGAGTATCAGACTGCTCGCGGGTCACGGCGGTCGAGAAAGCATCTGCATGAGGCGGTCCATGTTACAGAGCCACAAGCAGAGCTCATGCGACGTCTGCCTGGTGAAAAGACGCTGAAAAAGACATCTCCAGGGCATCTCCAGAATCTCTTGGGTGTTGCTAGGGTCCATCAGTGGGAGGCCAGGTACCCCGGCACAGTGCCCTGAACGGACTTGGCTCCACAAGCTAATCGCCCTTGAACCACTCAGCTTCAGCCCCGGCCCGGCTTCGCTCGCCCCATCCTCCAATCCCCCATTCCCTCTTGCTCCTCCCTGGGTGGGCTCTCTCTTTATCCAGAGGGCGTCCACACTCGAACCTGCCCTGGGATCACTTCCCTCTTTTGCCTTGTCCTGCCACTCCACCTGCACCTCCGCCCTCCATCCGTCGCTTCATCCTCATCCTCGCCCCATCCAATTCAGCTTCTTCCCTTCACGTTTCCCTTGGCCATCGAGACCTTTCTCTCGTGTAAAGGGAAAAGTCGACTGCGATATTCCGTGCCCCGATCGAGACATCAAATACTTGATGTAAACGCAAACTGGAAATAAATTGCATTTGGCTCTGCATCTGCATCTGCGTTCGCGCCCTTCTTCCGCCTGCGCCGATAGCCACGCCCTGTTCCCTCCCGCGAGAGTTTTTGGCCTTGAACGGCGCATGGTATCCCTACGGCAGCCTGCGAGTCAATTTGAGCCATTCTCCTGTCGCTCTGCATCTGCTCCTGATTTTACCCGATCGTAAAGATGGCCGTCATCAATGAGTTCCTGACCGAGGTCACTCACGTTGTTATCCGCGCCGCTGCTCAAGAGGACCCGTCGTCGACTACAACCTCTAGTCCCGCCCAGACGAGTGACACCAACAAAGATGATAACAAGGACAACAACAACGGTGGATCCAGCTCGCCTCTTCTTTTCTTTGTCGCTCTGGGTTTCGGTGTGGTTTTCACAAATTTATGGTGAGACTCTGCTTACGCATGCTTCCGCCACTGCATCGCAACACCTGCATTGCGATTACACACCGTTTCTAATACACTTTTCAGGATTATCGTCGGTGTTAAGTACTGCTTCCGGTACAATGCTCGGAATCGACAGATGCGGATGAACGAAGATGGCGAGCCCATGCCTCTCGAGAATATGCCTAGGCCTCATCGCCGACGCCGTGAAAAGAAGCTGATGACGATGGACGAGGTCAACGACAAATTCCCCATGATGAAATATAAAGCATGGGTTTCCGACCGGGCAAAGGACGGCCTTCCCACCACTGGTGGCGTTTCTTCCCCTCCAACTCGCCCTAATAGTGTGAGAGAAGCCGACGGAATTGTGCCAAACTTTTCAGCCAAGGAACGCGACTCGACCGATGAACGGCCTTCCACCAGCGCTGTTGCCTCGAAAGACGGAGAGACAACGGCGGCGATCAAGACGACGGATGTGCCAGCACCTGTAGCCGTTGATGTCGAGAAGCTCAAGGAAACCCCGGCGACACCTGCTGAGCCTGCCCAGACCTCGACCAACCAGACGACAAACAACAACCAGCTCCAGAGAGTTTCGAGCGAAGATACCGACGATGATGACGACCACATCGATGGTGCTCTACCGCCCGAGTGTATGGAGGCTCCCGGTGACACCTGTGCTATTTGCATTGATACCCTCGAGGATGATGATGACGTCCGTGGATTGACTTGTGGTCATGCTTTCCATGCGGTCTGCGTCGATCCTTGGTTGACTAGCCGTCGCGCATGCTGCCCGCTGTGCAAGGCCGATTACTATGTTCCAAAGCCCCGACCAATTCCCGAGGCCACCAGCGATGCCGCCAACAGCTCAAGCTTTGATCCTCGTAACAACCCCCGGTTCAATCTGCCTGCTGTAATCCGATCCGCCTGGCTTCGGGGCCCTCGCCCCCCACCTGCCGGCCCTGCATCATCGGATGCATCTCGGCGTCGTGCGAGGAGAACCGAAGAAACGACTGAGCAGCAAGGGCATGTTACACAGCACACCGAGGAGTCTCAGCAGACCCCCGAAACTCCCCAAGCAGCTCACGGAGGCATCCTTTCTTCAGTCCGTGGGGCCCTTCGTTTTGGACGAAGACGACAAGATCAGCCTTCAAATCAGGATGGCGCGGCCCCTGAGACCGTCACGCCGTCACAGCTCGAGGCAGCAAACCGTGCTCCGACTGCTGCTCAATGAGTCTGATCTTTCTTACTGTTTCCTTTGACTTAACGACACGACTCTTGTCAGCGATGGTTTTCTCTCCTTCTCTCTCGACATCCAAACATTGCGCACAAACACCACGAATCTTGACACCGTAAAGGAATTGTTATTTTGATGACACGGCATTTTTATTTTAGGACCGCATGATATACATGTTGGGGGGCAAGAGGGGGAAAGGTAGGTATGGGGTTGGTCTCCGAGGACGTGTAGGGCCTGATGAGCTATATATACCCTAGGTGGGCATGCGAGTATTTTCTTCGTCTCGTATGCGCCGAGGAGAGGGCAAGGATAGTCTGGAGGATTACTTGATTTTATCTAGGCTTGTTTATGTATAAGACTGGGGTTATTGTAACTTGCATGGGGCTGGACAACATGGTTACAGCTGGGAAGGACTGGAGCGGCGGAGTTTGGCTGGTTATGTGCATATTTGATAGCCGAATGGTACAATGATATCTTTGTTCTGTTCATCCTCTATCTGCCTTGAATTCGTGACGAGTTATTACCAATACATTATTCTTGCCGCCTTACAACCCACAAGCAAACGTCTAGATGATCATGTTCTACAAGTAGGACCCTTTCTGAAATCTTCCACCGAAATTAGCCGCGTTGTTCATCAACTCTCTCCTCTGCGCCGTGCCGATCTTGCCGCCGAGCGCCATATCCTTTTCTCTGTCGAAACCTCGCTTACTCGGGTCATCCTCCTCTTCTGCCTGTTCTCCCGCCTTGTCTCTCCGCACCTGGTGCTCATCGTAAAGGCTCTTGCCTCGCTGGGCCTCAAGGTTTGTGGATATTTTCCGGTTGCGCTCCTCCTCCTCCTTTGACTTTGCTGCTTGAGGTGTGGTTTCTGCGGTTTTGTCGCCGCGCCCCAGCACCGAATCCTGGAGCCTTTTGAGCTTCTCTTCAGGGGTCTCGGTCCATATCGATGATACGGCAGAAGGACCGGAGGACGATGACGGCTTAGATGCGAACTTGCGGTTGCGCATCTTGGTCGGGTCGCGCTCGGCGTACCCAGATGCTGAAGGCGGTGCGAGCATCCATGAGTCTCGTTGGGGAGCGGGCTCGGCCGAGGGAAGTTGTGGTCCTATCGTAGGCTTTTTGGCATTCGGGGCGCCAGGAGGTGCAGGGCCGTAGTCCGAGTCCGAGTCTGAGTCCGAGTCGGGGCCAGTGTCGGGTCGTGTAGTGAGGTCGGCGGGCGGCGGCGCAGGGCCGATGCTAGGTCTGGGTGGTGCTGGGCCAGTATCTGAGTCCGACCCCGAGTCAATATCTATTTCGTCTCTGTTACCAGACGGTAGTGATGGGCCGACTGCAGGCTTTTGTGGTGCTGGGGCGCTGGGACCGTAGTCATCGTCTGAGTCTTCGAGGCCGATCTCGTCCTTATTCGTCGTTGGGGATTCGCTCCGTCGGTGCTTGCTGGGACGTGGAGCTTCTTTTTCTGGTGTGCGTTTTCGTTTAGACAAATGGGGAGGTAGTTGTGGCCCGATTGAAGACATTTTATATGTTTCTCAAGCCGGGATGATGTATGTTTAGATGTGGTTGTCGCGTCTATTAAGGCATGTTCCATTCGCGGTGATACCTCTGTCGCAAACGCACCCCTAGGAAGTCGTCTGCATACGTCACGGCTCATACTACGCGGATAATCCCCGGCCCGCTCGCCTGTCAAGTGCGTTCGGCTGCGCCGCTACCAACCTCCACTGTTAAGGTAACACAACGGGGCTGCATGCGAATTACGAACGAGGTAGCTCGACATAGCTCTGGCTTACGCAGACACTTTCCAACCCAAGACATCTTAAGAATCGAAGCAGTTAGGCGATAGAAGCTGCCAAAGGAACCATCTTTTTCCCTCATTTCCGAGAAACGTACGAGCTTAGAACCGTTGCGCTGCCTCCCAGCACCAACCTCGAAGGAGCTCCAGCCTATCGCAATCGTTATTACTGCAGCTCCCACGGCCCTAGCTACGCAGGCCATGACCTCGACGCGGTAGTGTTTGCACATGCAGTGATGGAATCCACGACGCAATGGCCGATTCAGAAGACTTATCGCTCTCGAGAGACGTGGACTCGGAAAATGGCGATACGATAAACGATGCGACGGAGGAGGCTGGTGTTGATCGAAGTGTTGTTGGTCCACACGACGAACACTCGGACAGTGATGGGCCCAGTCAACACCCAACACCTGTCACAATAGGGAACGGATCCGTGACGAATCGATACCACGAGATTATGCAGCAACAACATCAGGACAGCTCGGATGTAAGCTCTTTGGGTGGAAGCTCATTACACGGGCTGCCCAAGCGAGCCGGGAGTCCGATCGACTCGGTCATGTCAGGACCGGATGATACACCCTCCATTCAGGTAGCCATCTGTTCTCTGCCTACTGCATAGAAGTGTCTAACAGTTTATAGGGCTCCTTCATGTCCTCGCCTGGAAGCAGCATCCTCCCATCCGTAGCATCACGTCCTGGCCTGAGTAGCCCCTCGCCCTCATTCCGGCCGTTCGACCGTCGATTCCAGTCCCGCATCTCCTCATCCGCAAACCATACTCCTCGCTCATCCTCTCCAGCCCTCCCTTTTCTCTCTAGCCACAGTCGTAACGTCTCTATAAGCTCTCAATTTCTCCTCGACCAGGCCGATCTCGAAACGCCGACACCACCATGGGAGGTGGTTCGCTGGACAAAACTACGGAAGCTTAATGGGCATGCGTTTTCCGAGGCCGGAAAGCGAAATTTCGGGTCGCCCACCTGCCTCGCGGTTTCGGCAACGATCGTGCTAGGAACGTCCAAGGGGATAATACTAGTGTTCGATTATAACCAAAACCTCAAAATGATTATTGGGCCAGGGACCAAGGGTAAGTTTAATGGTTGCATGACGAGAGTTTGGCTGATAAGTTCTAGCCGTTGAGTCAGGGGCCATCACCGCAATCGCGATATCCGCGGACCACACAACGATTGCTGGAGGACATGCTAGTGGGAACATTTTCACATGGGACACGAGCCGTGCATCAAGACCTTTCTTAACAATACCGCACCTGGATACTACACAACTCAAGGATCGCACAGCTGATGGCCATGTGTCTGATGTTGCCATAACACACCTCGGTTTTCTAGGGACACGGCACACAGCTCTTGTTTCGGCTGATAATCGTGGGATGGCATTCTCACACCTAGCATCCCGAGGAACCGGCGCGCTTGGACGAACAATTAAGACGCATAGAATCCTGGGCCGTTACCCGAATGCGCCAACGCCGGCAGGAAAGACAGTAAAGCCCAGCACCGTCCTTGCGTTTGCACCACTTCCTCTAGGCAATGTTGAGTGCTCGACTGATACGCTTGGCTTGACAGCTATGCTGACGCCTTATCTCTTGGTTATTGTCTCAACAACTCCTGTGGCCCAAACTCAGCACAAGTCATCACGGCCCAAAGACGTTCCTCCGCATAGCGCCATGACAGGGTGTTTGGCCTGGTTTCCAGCTGTTAAGCTCAAAGTTCCAGATCCTCATACTGGAAGCGACATCTCCAAGGTGAAGCTTGCTTATTGCTGGTCCAACATCCTTACGGTTCTAGATGTGGACGAGGTTCCAGGCGAGGACAAAGACCAGCCTTCGTCTTACAGATTCAAGGCACGGAGCCGATGGAAGTGCGAAGAAGCCATTGTTGCTGTGCAGTGGTTGAGTCGATCGGTGCTCGCTGTTCTCACTATATCACAGAGGTTGATCGTTCTGGAAGACAGAAGCATGCGCATGACCGAGGCTTTCGATCTCTTGCAGAAATACATCTACCACGCAGACCTGTTCTCAGAGCAACTACATACTCTTGTGGAGCAACTTGATGAGAACGATGCATCGATGCATGGAGTTGTTGCTGATGCGTTCTATATGAGTTTCAAGGCCTACAAAGGAAGAATATTCATTCTCGGCTTCAATGAAGTGTCGATAGGCGCTCTCTCAAACTGGGCCGACAGACTCATCGCCATGATGGAGAATGGCGATTACATCGGAGCCATCCAGTTGGCCACCTCTTACTACACAGGCGACGCTGACAAGCTTACGGTGGGATTACCAGAGGACCCTGCGCTGCGGCACACTATGGTCCGAGATAAGATTATAGAGATCATGAGCGCTTCGTTAAAATACGCCTTTGGCCAGCACCAGAAGGGTTCCGAGGCAGCCGACGACGACCATATGAAGCAACTAGCTGAGACTTGCTTCGGCGCTTGCCAGAGCATCGATAACACAGACTATCTCTTTGAAGAGATGTACGAATGGTATGAGGAGGCCGACATTGATGGCATCTTCCTGGAATGTCTTGAGCCCTGCATTCTCGAAAAGACCATCACGATCGTGCCTCCCACCGTGGTCAAGGACATGGTTTCGCACTACGTCAGTCAGGGCTGGGAAAGCAGATTAGAGGAGATGATCTGCCACATGGAGACGGCAACGCTGGACCTGGACCAGATCACCCTACTCTGCAAACAGCACAGCCTGTACGACGCGCTCATCTACGTCTGGAACCAGGCTCTTGGCGACTACATCACTCCCATGATTGACCTCCTTTCTCTATTAATTCCTCTAATGGTGGATGGGGAGTTCACAACAAGCAACATGGCAGACGATTTCTTTAGCGTCAACGCTCTCAAAGTCTTTCCATATCTCTCCTACACCCTGACTGGAAGGGTGTACCCGAATGGTGAGATCATGGACGACGAAGTGTTAAGCAAGGCCAAGGCCGAAATCTACTGGTTTCTTTTCTCGGGGAAAACCGTCACCTGGCCTAAAGGCAGTGGACAAGAGTTCCGTACCATCCCCAGTGCCGGGTCGCAACCGTCGTTTCCTTACCTCCGCATGATTCTAAAGTTTGACGCGCCCAGTTTCCTCAGCGCGTTGAATGAAGCATTCGAGGATTCATTCTTGAATGACTCTACTGATCAGCATACCAACGGAAGCTCCAGAGGAGACTTGCCTGAAGAAATGATATTTGGGCAGACCATTAACCGGCAGTATGTCTTGTCCATTCTGCTAGATGTCATGAACGCCAATGACTTTGCGCCCGAAGACACCATTTACCTTGACATGTTTATCGCGCGAAATCTGCCCAAGTTCCCTCAGTACCTCCTCTTCTCGGGTACTACGCTTTCGCGTGTGCTGACCGGGCTCTGCAACTATCCCGGAAGTGATCTGGCAGAGGATGCTCAACTTAGTGCCGAGTATTTGCTTTCCGTCTTTCATCCATCAGATATGCCCGACTTGATGCCATTGTTTAAACAGGCGGGATTCTATCGCATTCTGAAACGCATCTACAAGACCGATAAACAATACAGCAAGCTTGTACAGACTTATTTTGAGGACCCCGAGGACCAAGAGCTGGTCTTTGAATGCCTCGCCGACTGCTTGCGGCCCCAGGCTGGTTTGAGTGCACGTCAGGTCCGAGAGGTCTTGGATGTCGTTAAGGAGCATCCTCGAGATATACTTGATCTTGGCCCAAAGCACGCAGCGCAAACTTTTGTCGGACAAGAGCCTGACCTGCATCAACACATCCTTGACTCTGCCTCAGATGCTCCCGACGTGCAGCATGAATATCTCAAGACTCTACTAGAGCCAGAAGAGTCTACGTCAGACGACAGAGCTACGCCTGCGCGAGATCTAGTCGAGCGCTACGTTCAACTTATGTGCAAATTTGAGCCTGCACACGTGTCAGACTATGTCGAGCTGGTGCAATCTACAGACCTGAGGCTGGATAAGCTTCTGCCGACAATGGAGGAGACTGGTGTGATCGACGCAGCAGTAGTCCTAATGGCTCGCGAGGGCCAGGTCAAGAACGCCATGGAGCGGTTGGTCAAGCATCTCGAAACCCTAGGTTCGGCCATGCAGGGTCTTTTGACCGGTGCTGGTGATCAAGATGATGGACCTAGCCTTGGCTACGCAGCGGAGGATCTACTACAGGATCTTCAGAAATACGTCCACGTCGGCATCTGGCTCTGCCAAGGCCACACTAAGTCTTCGTTGAAGAGAGCAAACGTGGTGCAGAAAACGCCAAAGTCGGCGGTTGAGACACTCTCGTCTGATGAAGCCCTTTGGTTGAGTCTGATCGATGCTTGTGTGCAGATTACCAAAAAGCTCTCACCTGCAATTAGCTCTGCTGCAGACCAAAATAGCAGTGATGAGGAGTTTGACGAAGAGAAGCTTGTTGCTCTCCTACGCTCACTGGTCCAACACACCTTTACCGCACTGCTCACAACAACGTCCAGTCAGAATGCGGTCCAGCCAGGATCGAAACTATTATCGAACGCCGGGTCTAACTTATCTTTCCTTCGCATTCTCCGGGCGTTCCTAACGCAGGCGGCTGCGTCGTCACCAAACCTGGCAGACCTTCGAGGGGTGCTTGCGTCCATATTCTCAGCGTATGCTTACGAGGAATCGATTCTCAAGCTATCGAACCGCCTTCTCGAGCGCAGTCTATTTGTCGATGTAAGGCAGTCAGTTGAGCATCGACAGCGGGGTTGGCGACCCAGAGGATCTACATGTGAAGCGTGCAGCCGCAGAGTTTGGGGCCCAGGGGTTGCTGGTGGCGCGGTATTTGAGGCGTGGGAAGATAGACAAGCCATCGAGGACAAGAGAAGGAAAGAAAGACAGGCCGACGCTGCGGAACGCGCCAAGGGTGATGTGGGAGAATCAGATCTCAAGGCTAAGGGCAAGGGCGTGGAGACGAGACCGTCGAGCATGCTGGTTGAAGCCAGCAACGGCAATGGCGCAAGCGGTAAGAAGGACCGGCCAATGGGTCCGTTAGTGGTGTTGGCGTGTCGGCACGTCTACCATCAGAGCTGTCTAGATGAGTTGCAGGAGCGGCAGGAGAATGGAGTTGTTGGGAGGGAGAGGGAGTATAGATGTCCGATTGATGGGTGAAGTGGGAATTCAAGAGGCGGCTCTTGTACAAAGCATTTGACATAGATATTTCAAGAGGTGGATTAATGATGATGAATTCTTTGATGTGAGCCCTATGGGAGGCTATACATATACTTTGTTGATCAAGTTAGAAAACAATAATCAGTGGTCCCAAGTGGTTGATAATCGATTGACAAACTGGACTTGCTGATGCCAACAGATCATGATTAGCTGTTGCGGCCAAAAGGAACAGGTCATTGTCTTGTTTGACTTATTAAGTATATTATGCCGGGAGCTAAATGGACTTCATAAGGCAAGCCTAACTTGCCACTTCCTTGTGCAATATATTAAGTCTTGCCTTATAGGTGTGCAGATGAATATCTCCAGAAGACACAGGATTGTTGAAAACTGGTTCACAGATGTTAAGGTTCTTGCACTAGACACTTTGTTGGGCAGCTTCACTAAGAGCGATTGGCTCTGTTTTCATCTACTTTGTCTCTGGAATGACTATTCTGGCCCTTGTTGCAGTCCACAGTTTGTCAACGACGATATCATTAGACTAGACCAAGTCGCAACTCAGGTCCTTTCAGACAGCTACAGCGCAGCACCAAACCACACAGTTTTTTGTATACTAAGGCGAGCGTGTCTTAGCGAACCCTATAATGTATAATCTGCTGTTCTTATTATATGTTTAAACTTATTATATTTGCGTTACCAAGGCTGAAATGTGTGACCAATTGAGATGGTACGCGACTTTGTGTGATCAAATATTCTTAGTCGAAGCTAATCGAGACATACACGATCTCGTCTGTTACCACCGATTTAGCCCAAATGCTATGTTGTCGTTTTCTCATATTCATGAGAAAGACAACTGTCACAGGAAGACCTTTTTATAGTATCATTTCTATGTTAAGTACCTAACTAACTAACTAGTCTATCTGACACAAACTTATTCAACATAAAATATCTAGGGTAGTTTACTTTAAGCTTCCGGGAGGCAGGCCTGCGCTAGAATCGCATCCTTGTAGCGGGTACCTGGCCTTAATTCAATCGACGTCACCTTTTTTCAAACCTCCAAAGTGCATCGCAACTTGCGACTGGCACAAAATGTCACTGAGCTCCGATGAAGAGGACGAGATACTATCGGATGGCCAGTTCGACGACAGTTCTTCCGGTGAAGACTCTCCTCCACGGCAGCCATCGCAGAATCTGTTCGCGCCGCCCTTCTATGGCCGCCCTCCCACGCCTCTCCCTCCCTCGCCGTCGCTCACATCTCTCTTGCGCCCTTCACGGCCTACGACGCCAGATGCCTCGGACGACGATGCATTCGCGCCTGTACCGCGCGCCGCGCCCAAAGTGCCGACCTACGAATACTACGGCTTCGTGCTCTACCTCTTCAGCAGCCTAACGTTTCTCATGTACCTGCTCTGGGGCTACCTCCCCTCGCCCTTTCTACACGTGCTCGGCATATACTACTACCCGAACCGGTGGTGGGCGCTCGCGATACCGGCCTTCCTCGTCATGACGGTGGTATACATCTACGTGGCGCTGGCGGCGTACAATACCGAGATGCTCACCCTGCCGCTCTCGAGCGTTGAGACCATCGTCGATGATGCGGGCCAGCTGGCAGAGATTGACGCCAAGGGTCGGGTGCGCGGAAGCCGTAGACGCGAGCGCAAGGTGGAAGGCAATGGAAAGCTACGGTGGCGCGAGATCTGGAGTGAAGGGACGGATGCGGTCATGGACATACCGCTGGCAGGGGTGTGCGAGGTTCTGTACGGGGATGACAGGGAGGACGAGGGATATGTAGACGATGACTGATGAATGAAGAAACGGTCGCTTCAAGTATCTACGTCTACAATATTAGGCTGCGTATCACGCACGAGCTTGTAATTGTCCCGAGGGTCTGGTAACCTGGGGAACCTCAGGGCTCATGTGGAAAAAGGGGCTGTCAGAGATGCAACAAATAGGGGTATATACTCTGATGCAATAACGTTAGGTCTTGGTTCGACCGGTTCACCGCAAAAGGCGAGCTGGTTCGCCTTGAGAGTGGACTCGATGCGGCCTGGCCGAGTCCTGGTGGATGTACTGCCCTGCCTACCTGCTCTGACGGTGCCACGTCGACAGAAAAAAGAAAAGAAAGGTCTGGAGAGCACGGGTTTGCCGATGGAAGGTCTGCAGGCTTTCTCATTTAGCTCATCTTCAGCCATGCCGATCAATCGAGTGAGGTAACTTATGGAGGGTATATCAATGGAGGCAGATGCAGCGCAAGATTGCACGCTTGGGCTCTTGCTACCTCTTGGTATTCTTATCAGCCTGTCAGCTTGCACAAGGCGCACGTTTCAGTCTACGGATCATCCTTTTCTAGCAAGTGAATGTTTCTTAAGAAAGAGTGAAAGGCAGACTGAAACCCTTACTGTAAGCCTGGAGCACTTGCTATCGAATGGGGGTGTGATACAAAAGACTCGACACGCTATACTGGCCCGTAGATGATCCAAGGTAAACGAATTACATATATAGGGAGAGAGAGGCTAGAGGCTCACATCGTGTTAATTGGGTATATAGCCTGTAGAGAAGGCCTAATGCTAATGTTAGTAGTGGTAACCCTGATACGGTGATATATATCTGTGTGGCATTATCTCTGCCTCCGCTTTCTCACTGCGCTCAAATCACAGAAATGAGAAACGAGTAAAGAGTTAAGAAATGAGAGCTCCCTGCTCCCCTCGTTTCACATAAGTGGGTTACTTTTTACACTTTAATCTGCTCTAGCTGCCTTTTAAGCTGTAGCCGCCGATGTATGCATGTTGGCGCACAACCAACAACATTGCACACACACTCCCCTGCAGCAACACCACAAGTCACTGCGTGTCTGTTCGTTTTTCTGTTCATTTTGCATGGCCTTCGAAGCCTTATAAAACAGCGAGGAAAACAATTCTGAAGTCCCATTTAAGAGGGGAGTGCTGTATATAAACCACACTATGTAAGTGGCCGGCTTACAACCATGCTTTCTGAACATTTCGCCGGCTTCAACACAACAGTCACACCCGCAGTTCACACTGGTACATCTGCAATGCTTATAGAACAATATTACCATCTCTAGCTGAAGAAAGAAAAGGTCTTACCTGCAGCACTTCCTGGCTCCGGGCCAGGTAACCTGCAGCACTTCCTGGCTCCGGGCCAGGTAACCTGCAGCACTTCCTGGCTCCGGGCCAGGTAACCTATAGCACTTCCTGGCTCCGGGCCAGGTAACCTATAGCACTTCCTGGCTCCGGGCCAGGTAACCTGCAGCACTTCCTGGCTCCGGGCCAGGTAGCCGTGCTCCCCTATTCGCAATCTGCCTTGACTGTGGAGACTCTCCCAGGCTGTCAAATGGTGTGCACACCACATCTCACATCTGTGAGTCCGTCCCCTAGGTGTGGTATCCTATAATAACGTTATGATTAAGGCATTACGTAGACGTAGTTCTCTCTCTCTCGTCCCCAACCCGAGCGGTGTATATAATTGTCCTCGACATAGTTGCAAATCCTTTCAACCATCTTGACACGGGACAAAGCCATGGAAAGGGAACACCGTCCTCGAAAGACTCGAGCCAAAAGAGGAAGACTCTTTAAAACGAAGTCGTCCGCCCTACCTCGTCTCACACATCTCCGCAAGGAGCTGGGCTACGGACACGCTGGACAAGCCCAAGACATTGCCTTCAAACGGGCCGTCAGAGCACAAATTGAGACCTTTGTTTCCAGTGATAGTATTCCTGGGACCAGCTTAACGCAGTGGTCAACTCTTGAGCACCAGAGAGGGCTTGTGGAAATGACCGATGACTTTCTCGACAGCAAAGGAAAAGGCAGAGAGTTCTGGCCAGACGACCCTTTCTCTGCCAACAAACGGCCGCTCGAGTACACAAAGAACTGCTGCCAGTAAGTACAGTCTTGTTCATCTTGATCAGGTCTAACTGTAAACTTACTTACATTTTGTTAGGATCAACAGTCTCATGGCAAAGGTGTTTTACCGCACTGCCAAAGAGTACAAGCGCAAATCTACTACCAACTCGATTCCCTACGGGCCAGCCCAGAACCACGGCGACATTGACGCCAATAAACCAAGGGCCCAGAATACTGCAGAGGATCATCATCCTCTTGATCAAGAAAATACACAAGAACCAAGAGGCAGAAGCGTTGACAACCCGATCGACCTCGAGAACATGCAAGCTCTGCCAAGCTCGTCTGGACTATCTTCGTAGGTTACTCATAATAAGACCTGGCGTTCTTCAACTCATCTTCCCATTTATCTAGTGGTGACGAACACTATTCGTTTCTGGGCTTCTCATACGACCCTGGGCGATTCGAGGAATTCGAGGATATGCCTCATGGCCTCCCAGTCACTCGGGACCCTCTTGAAGATGCAGCCGAGCTACTCGCGAACCTGCCAGATCTTCCAGTCCCCGAGGCTATCACCGGGACCAGCAATGAGGTGGCCAGAAACACATCTAGCACAGATTTATACGATGTGCCGAGTAGCCCCCCTGAAGCCACCGCTGATGTAAGTGATGACCCTTGATCAACTTCACACTCAACATGCTAACATACAGCCAGACTCAGAATGGCGATACACGACCAGCCGAACCCAACCTTGACCAAGATGATCCTCGGCCGGAAGTTCCTAGACAAGAACATGTCAGCAGGGCCGTTGACGCCTGCGGCCCTGCTGGTACTGCTGTACCTACTGCTGTACCTAGTGCTGGCGTTGCTGCATCTGGGCCGCGAAAGAGGAGAGCTCGTCGATTCATGGAGAGAACTCGTTTCTCAGAACGACCCAGAAAGATGGTCCGTCACCCCAACTTTGCTCGCGAGAAGACTGTGGATGCATTGCTTTCCGCTATATCTTCGTGCAGTGAATCTGAGCAAGAAGACTCAGCCTTGCCTAGCACGGAACCATCAGCACCGGAAACAAGGCCGAATGTGCCGGACAATGTAGTCTCTGGAACACCCCAAGGACAGCCGAAGCAGAATAATGCTCCCAAGGCCAAAGTCTCCATGCCGAGGCAGAAAGCTACAGCGCCGGCTCATGCTGGCCCCAGCACCAGACATGACCCAGTACAGCAAGCTTCTGGCAGTGGTGCATCAAGCTCAAGGGTGACAGGAGAAACAGCACAGAATGCTTCAACGAACTCGACAGATACTCATGGCCAACGTCCTGAGAGACCCGCTCGCCAGCATGTCCCCAACGAGCAAGAAAGGAGGGCGATTGAAGTGTCCAAAATCCGATACTTCTCGAGCATCAACAGCTTTGGCACTAGATTCGAAGAAGTCTGGAAGCGACCATATTCCCGGAACATCTTTCAGATTTCCCTGGCAACTCTGGCCAGAGACTTGGAGCTGAAGCCCAGCTTCCAGGGCCTGAGACTAACCCTCGAGATGCGTACGGATAGACAAGACTTTGTAGAGTACGTTCATCAAGACGACGAAGACGGCTTCCACCACGCCAAGGAGAACTTTCTGCACCAGATCACCCGAGAGTATCAGCAGACTCTGGGGCGCTCGGGGGACATGTCGGAGCTGAATTATCGCATTTACTTCCAGTAGCAACAGCACTGAGACAGTATAGAGATAACGACGACACTGTATAATATGGGTTGAAAAGACCGGTAGATAGATATAACTGGGATGGATTGCAAGTTGTAGGATACTAATTGGGACCAGTACGCGAGTGTGTTTTGTATATATATACTCAAGAGCTACTTAAGTTATTAAGGTCTTTATTAGAAGACATAGATATAAACAAAACTGTCTGGAAAACACTTGACAAGTGAGTGATATTAATTATGGGCGCCTTATTGATGATAATGAGCGGCTCGTTGACACCAAATATTGAGAAAATGCACACAGTGCGCAAAGTATTGAGTGAAACAACTTGAATTGTGCACACTTCTTCTTCACACAACGTACTTACTAGACTAGCACATAACAACCAACCATGGACCCAAGACAAACTGAATTGGCAAACTGAATAATATACATTTATCACTGTGATTCAAGCTACAGTTTGGTCTGAGGCTCTTGTTCTGACCATAGTGACCTAGACAGGTTAGCTAACACAGACTGAGATCCAGCATCTCGAGAGGCCTCACAGTAGCAGAGCAGATCTCAACTGTGATCCTGGTTGTAAACTGAGTCTGAGTTAAGCACTCAACCCTAGCAACTCTTGCTGCGATGGAACCAAATAGCTGGTGTCTTTTATTATGCAAAGTCGGTCGACAAGATAAAGAGTGGTGTCCATATCTTCCTGATCAGCCACGGCCGACTATCTGTGCCATAGTGAATATGAACAGTTTCAGTCTTGGTAGTCCGTCAGCAATTCTCATACAGAATAGGAGTAAGTTACGTTACAGTGTACGCTTTCTCTTTGCTTATCTGTAACGGATAAAGGTGTCAGTTTTCCCTATATATGTACCTAGTAAATGTTGCTTCAACCTTGTGGTCGTTTGTATATAATTGACACTTATCTCTGTATCAACCCAACACTGCATTTCATCGCTGCCTTACTACTCCGAGACTTTCTCTGTAGTCTTGATACTCATAATATCGCACATTTGTACACCTGTGAAGATATGGAAACTACCAAATTCGTCACCTGTGTCTCAATCAGCCACCGTTCTTCAGAAACACAGACAACGACCGTGATCCAAAATAGTTATAACCATTCTCATTATGCCCATCATCGGCCCAGCTACTTACACGGCTTACATACTCACGGAGGGCGCTTCTCCAAGACCAGAAAGAAAAAGGTACAGAGTCGGTGAATGCGTCAGGTTATCTGATTTGATTGAATATATATAAGGTAAATTCCAGAATTACAGCCATGACTCCATCCACAAAAACGCCATATCTAAAACAAAAATCGTCCAAATCGTTGACCAGCCGGTTGATCTATCCGGCAAACATGCTGCAAAGTTCCCAGTCTCCACTCGCGAGCTGCCTCCAGGAGCTCGAGCAAGTGGCCTCAATAGTCTGCATCCCAGACTGGCCGTCTTTCCCATTAACCTGGCGGAAAAGGATGAGCTTATAGGCGAGGGCGGCGGCCATGAGACCAATCTCGACGACCTGCGGATCGCGCATCTTGTACGCGAGCCACTCCTCGCAGTGCTTGATCTCATCCTCCAGCGGGGGGTCAGATTCCTTGCTGCGCGGCTCAGGGTCGCCGAACAGGAAGCGGTTCGAGATGACGGCGTCCTTGGCGATGTACTTTAGGGCGCTTTTGGGCTTGTCGCAGAGGGCGCGCCAGAGGAGGGTCTCCATCTCCTTTGCGGCGGCGTGGTTGCGGCCCTTGATCGTCTTGAGGTTCTCCTCTTCCGATTCCTCGCCGTCCGAGTGCTCTTTTTGCTTGCCGCCGGTGAAGAAATCCGACTGAAGACCCGGGACCAGACTGCCTTGCTGCTTGGGGGCGAGCTGCATGTCGCTCTCCTCCGAACGGCCGCCAAATTTGCTGTTCTTGCTCCCAAGCCCGTGGGGCGAGGGGTCGGTGGTGAGTCCGAGCATAGTTGGCATGGGGGTGGTGTTGTTAGGTCAAATGCGATTGTATTGTTGTGAATATCTTGACGATGTGCTGCCAGCAGAGAGAATCAATACAGGTAGGTAGAAGAGTGGAAGAACCAGCCTTGCATATATAAAAGAAACCGCACTCGATCCAACTTTTCTTACACGCGTTTGTCTGTCGTCAATCCATGATTTCGTTGCGTCCAAATCCTGATTGCTGGGTATCTCGGCAGCTGGTGTGACGTCAGCCAGCCTTGGAAGTTGAGGAGCTTATGACGGTGATCGACACTAATCGTTCATGACCTCAGGCATTTCCATAAAAGAGTTGATTTATTGGTGATTCATTGGCCATGATCCTTCTTGAAGCAGGTTGTGGGAACTGTTGCTGGGCGATGAAGGAATCATCCCGAAATCGTCTTTCTCATGGTGCATGTCTTGGAATGATTCCGAGTTTAGCGCCCGTTGACTAACACTGGGCGCCATGGCTGGTGTTTGCTCGCTTCGCTGTGGCTGATGCCTTCTCTCACTTTTTCCAGATGGATACACCAGCCACATCGGCCCTCAATACCCCACTACCAGGTGTTCAGTGGTTGCGATTTCCGTTTTCGCAGTCAAGGGTCCACCAAAATTTCTAACCCATTTCTCAAACATCTTCCGCGGTTTTCTCTACTATTTCGCACAACCCGTCACTCCCTCCCTATTATTCAAGCGCAACAGCGCTGTGTTTCTGACAATGGACATCCTCAAAGTCCTGTCGAGAGGGACCAAAAAGTCCGGCAAGGCCAAGAACAGCGCCAATCCCTCGACCAAGCTTCCCTCAGCTGGCACGAGCACGAATCCCCAGCTCTATCACGATGAGGTCCGAGGACACAAGCGAAAGCGCACTCGCAACGAACCCGAGGTTGAAACTCACGTGGAGCTTCCAGACGTCGACTTCTTCGCCCCCAAGCCAGAGTCTGCCCCCGAACCGCTCCCCAACGCCGAGCAAGCTGAGCGGCCGAGCAGTCCTACCGGCGCATTACCTCAGCTACTTAGCGAAGAAGAATGTCGCCAGTTGCTACGATCGCACAGATTGAAGATCACCCTCCTCTCCAAGCCCGAGGATCAGTCAAAAGTGAAAAAGTCCAAGAAAAAGAAGAAGGCGGCCGTTGAGATGAAGAAGGAAACGAAGAAGCAACTCTCTCCACAACCGCTGGGCTCCTTTGGCGAACTTCGAAGCGCCTACGGAATCCCTCGTCAGGTTGCTGAGAATCTCGTCGCGCAAGCATACCGTGTCCCGACTGAAGTCCAGATGGGTAGCCTTCCGCTTCTTCTGCGTCCTGAGGTGGCATTGAAGGACGAGGATGGACTCGATGAGGGTATCGATTTCCTCGCCGTTGCCCCCACAGGAAGCGGCAAGACCATCAGCTTTCTCATTCCGGCAATTAACAACATTGTGCGCAGACGATCTCAAAAAGACCTTGACGACATCCACGAACTCGAGGCAATCATCGTTGCGCCAACCCGAGAGCTGGTACACCAGATTGTCAGCGAAGGCAAGAAGCTCTCACAAGGAACGGGTCTCAAGATCGTTTCTATGAAGAAGCAAACACAACTGTCAACAGTACAGCTGGATGTGGCCGAGGATAGTTCCGACGATGAGGGCGATAAGGAGCCAGAGTCCGAGGAAGAGAAAGCTGCGGACGACGAGGGGAAGCAATTCACAAAAGTCGACATCCTTGTCACTACGCCGTTGCTTCTGCTAAACTTTCTCAAATCTGGCCCCTCGAATACACAAAAAGTCCTCCCGACAGTCAGGGATCTGATCCTGGACGAGGCCGATGTTTTGCTCGATCCCCTTTTCCGAGAGCAGATGCTGGCTATCTGGACGGCGTGCGTCAATCCTGATCTTCGACTCTCGTTTTGGTCTGCGACAATTGGCTCTAATATTGAGGCGTTGGTGACGGAGAAGTTGACTTCACGAGCCCAGTCGTTGGGTATCACACCAAAGCCCTTTATCAGATTGGTGGTCGGTCTGAAAGACACCGCTGTTCCAAATATTACCCATAAGCTCATATACACGGCATCGGAG
Source organism: Fusarium staphyleae (assembly GCA_017140175.1). Lineage (NCBI taxonomy): Eukaryota > Fungi > Ascomycota > Sordariomycetes > Hypocreales > Nectriaceae > Fusarium > Fusarium staphyleae. The sequence continues at coordinate 23,202 of JADDON010000493.1, read as the reverse complement.
CAAGGAAAACTGCTGTCACTGCGCCAGCTGTTGCACCCCACGTCGAGCGATGACTCGGGCCCTCCCCTTAGGCCCCCTTTCCTAGTCTTCACCCAGACCATTGACCGAGCTGCAGCGCTGCATGAGGAGCTGAAATATGACATCCCTCTTGAAGCCGGTGGCTCTGCAAGGATTGCTGCACTTCATAGTGGCCTCACTGATTCGGCACGCTCAGCGATTATGCGCAAGTTCCGTGCTGGTGAGATCTGGGTCTTAATCACAACCGATGTGTTGGCACGTGGCGTGGACTTTGCGGGTGTCAACGGGGTGGTGAATTATGATGTGCCTGGGTCTAGCGCAGGCTACGTCCATCGCGTGGGCCGCACAGGTCGCGCTGGCCGCGAGGGTGGTATCGCAGTGACATTTTACACCAAGGAAGACATCCCCTTTGTCAAAATGGTCGCCAACGTGATCGCGGCAAGCGAGAAGCAGGCTGGCAAGACGGGTGACGAGGCTGGGGTGCAGAAGTGGCTCCTCGACGCTCTGCCCAATGTTGGCAAAGCGGATCGAAAGAAGCTCAAGGAGCGAGGTGTGGAGGCGCGACGCAGCGGGACCAAGGCCAAGATCACGTCCAAGAGCGGCTATGAGAGACGCAAGGAGAACAACCGCCTTGGGGCCATCGAGGGGAGCAAGAAGAGGAAGTTACAGGAGAAGCAGGACGGTAGCGGCAGCGAAGATGGTGAATGGGGTGGTTTCGACGATTGAGTCGCGGAGCAGCGACCAGGACGGGCAACTACATAGGGCCCCAGCACGACATGTCGATGGTTGACTTACAAGATAGAAAGCGCACTAGAGCAAGGAGTCTCGGTTTACCCTTGATCTGGCGATACAAAAATGGAGATGGTCTCGGGCCAATGAATCATAACGAGTCTCAAATTTGACGTTCGAAAACTGTCCCCAAACCGGCAGGGCGATGTTTTAGAGACTAGCCTAAGAGGTCAGGCCATTCAAGGATTTCCCGCCTTTCTCATGAATGAGGCTGTCTTGGGCTTCTGCCATGGAGAAGAGGAGAGTATTGGACCCTTGGCAACGAGCCAAGATTAACGTCCATGCGCCCCTGGTCATCTCAGCCTGAGAACGAATCACGTCTCTCATCAACGCTCTTCAATGTCACTGTACCCAGTTTCATCTTTACGCATCGACAAAGGTTATTCAGACTTCAGCATCGGCAATTGAAGAGGCGGGAGCGAAACCAGCGCCTGAGTCAAGCGGCACGTGGACATTCCACAACAAAGACATTATCGTCATGGCTCGTTAAATTGGTTTACCAAAAACAGAGCATTTGCCAAGAGAGAGCCAAGACGAGAAAAGCGTTGGCCTTGTCCAGGGCTCTTTGAAGTCCATGGGCCCCCATTCGTCGACCAGCCGGACGAGTAGCCCAACGCGGTAGCATTGCCACGTTTCAGTGTCCGCTGTAGGAAAAGTGCGCTTATTATGCCTCCTGGTGTTGATGGCTATGTTACAACGTTGGGTCGCGAGGTCGGTCGGTACGTGTCGCATGCGCTCAAACTCGTCGGTGAGTTGATGGGGAGAACAAAGAAAGGCCCCGCTGAGGGAATAGACCTGATGGCATCATCATCATCATCCTCAAGGGCTGTATTGCAAGTGCAACTTGGCCCCGGAGACCAGAGGGATACCCATGATTGAAAGGTCACCTGGAGCGAATCTGCTACCTTACGCGCCAGAGCGTGGCTCCTTTGACCAGGCCATCTTGACCGCCAAGGGCCAAGTTATCCGCAGCCCTCTATTGGTCAAGACCGGCGTTTTGGGAATCCTGAAACAACTTGCAGCCACGCACACTAGTCAACTTGGCTCCTAAGGGGGGGGAGGGGGCGTCCACGATGTGGTGATGCCTCACCATCCTTTGTCGTTATGCCAGGAACGGGCCTCGGATCTGCCACTAGCCTTGTTCCTAGTCAAGGACCCGAAAAGCTTGGCATAGCCGGCGTCCAACCCCTTCTGATACCATTCACAGGGGGGATATGGTCGGGTAGAGATGATGGGTGGTGAGGGTTAAGGGCTCAGCCTCTCTGCCAAGGCGACTTGGAAAGCTCTTTAATCTCGCAGACTCTTGAAGAGCCCTGCTTCCGGTTTCTTTCTCAGAAGACGGGGAACATCTCATCTTTTTCATTCCTTTCAGAGGCTGGTACGAAACATCTCTGTCGCTCACTACCGCTCTTTGGTGAGAAGCACTCACTATACACTCCTTCATTTGAATCACTCTTTAAGATCGGCTGGATCGCTCTTTCAATTCGATACTCTCCTTATCCCAGTCTTCGAGACACCGTCCCAACCCGAAACATACTCCATCGCAGAGTCTCTCAATTAGGTACTTGGAGAAGTCTCACAACAGCAACTGAAGCTACCCGCAAGTACGGATAGTATATGAAACGGGGCAAACCATGAAGTTCTCAACCTCTGCTCTACTGGCCTCTGCCGGCCTGGCCTCAGCCATCACCCAGCAATGCACAGGCAGCGCCCTGGAAGAGGGCGGCAACTGGTTCTGCGGCGCCGTCAAGCAGATCATGTACGAAGGCTTCTCTGGTACCGGTAGCTATAAGGCCGTCACCAACATGGGCGAGAATGGACAGTGTGAGTCCGAGGATGTTCCCTACAGCGGTCCCCTTGCGCCTCTCGATGAGGATGTAAGTCACTCAGTCTTCCGGTAACTCTGACTTAGAGCTGAACCCTTGTCCCTTAGCTCTCCATCCACGTTCGTGGCCCCTTCAACCTTAAAGAGGTTGCGGTCTACAACCTCGCCTCGGAGAAGAAGAAGCGCGACATTGCTCCGTCCCCTCATGTCCATGCCCGTCGTCATGGCCACCACCACTTCCACGAGCAACGCAAGCACAAGCGCGCCGAGTGGGTAACTGCCACTATCGACGGCAAGGTCGTCTCTTGGGAGAACAACTACTTTGGCGGCCCTGCCACTCAAGCACCTCCTGCCCCGGTTCCTGCTCCCGCTGCGCCGACCGAAGCCGTCGAGCAGCCCGCTAAGCAAGCGGTAGCAAAGCCCAAGATCGAGTCAACCAAGAAGATCACCACGCCTGCTCAGAACAAGGCCGAGACTGAGATCAAGAAGCCCAAGACTGGGGTTAAGAAACCCAAGACTGAGGCCAAGAAGCCCAAGCAGAAGCCTGAGACCAAGACCAAGCCCGCCGCTGGCGGTGCCTGGGAGCGCACTTCCTACTACAACGCCGAGCAGCAGGTTGCCGATAACATCGTCTTCCTTGGCAACTATGGTGGTGAGGGATCTGGAGTCTTTGACAAGTAAGCTACCCCTGAGAGGGACATGATGGATGGCAATACTGACTGAAGTTGCTAGCATTTGGGGCAACTCTCTTTCATACCTCAACGCCAACGGAAACGGCGGCTCCGACTCTCCCAAGATCCTGAAGGATACTCATATCCCCTCGAACAAGGAGTTCTCCATCTTTACCGCTGAAAAGTGCGACGAGAGCTGCGGTTACTCCCGTGCCAAGGACGTTGCCTACAGTATGTGCAGCCCTCACTCTCAGCCAAACACGCACTAACACTCCCTAACAGAGGGCTTCTCCGGAGCCAACAAGGTCTTCCTCTTCCACTTCAAGATGCCCCTCGACGGCGACCGCGGCTTCAACGGCGACATGCCCGCCCTCTGGGCCCTCAACGCCCGCATCCCGCGCACGGCGCAGTACAGCGACTGCAGCTGCTGGACCTCGGGCTGCGGCGAGGCCGACATCTACGAGGTGCTCGCCTCGGGCGACACCAAGTGCAAGAGCACGTTCCATCTCAAGAACGGCGCCGGCAGCTCAGACTACTTCGACCGCCCCGTCGACCGCTACATCAAGGTCGCCACCGTCTTTGACGAGCGCACCTCGAGCGTCGCCATCAAGGAGCTGCCCGAGGACTTTGACTTTAGCGCTGGGCTGACCGACGACACTGTCCGCGCTTGGGTCGAGGGCTTTGCTTCGGCGGAGAAGGGGAGCAGCTTGTTTCAGCTGGCCAGCTAAGTAACCTATTGGTCAAGAGGGAGAAAAGGGGATGTTTGGTGTGGTTTCTTGTCTATACCGACCTCAGCTTGTGTGGATTTTGATGATTACTTATATCTTATTCTGTGTATATATACCGAGATATCATTTATGAAAGGAACATTTTTGAAACAAATTACTCCCTGCTTATCTGACTGTTCAAGTGAGAACTTACGACAACGGTATGGGAGCTTTCAATCTGGAGCGATGCAAAAACTGCCAATAATCAGACCAGTGCGCAGAATGGGAACCTTATGTGACACCTTGGTACAAATAGCCTTCTAGGGGATAGCTACTGCTCTGATACTATACAAGTCGTACATCATCTCTTATACATGCCCTTCCATTATTATACACCTGCGTGATCGCTGCACGCTCATAAGTCCTCATCCACCTTATTATCCTCGCTCGTCAAGCTAGACTTCTTGCCCTCTTCAGCTGCCGACAGCCCAACCACATTTCTGAGTGTGCCAAAGCTCAGACAATCGCTGATACGGTTGGCGCCAGAGAACAGCATTACCAGGCGCTCAACACCACATCCCCAGCCGCCAGTTGGGGGAAGGCCATAGTCCAGAGCCTTGACAAAGCTCTGATCTAGGGGGGCGCCATCGCCGTCCTCGTCTTCGAAAGGCTCGTCCAGCGCTTCCAAATCAGACATCTCGCCTTCCTGAGCTTCGGGGGCCTCAATAGCGATACTGCCATCGGCTTTGTTGACGAGGTTTCGGTGATCGAGAAGCTTCTGCTTCTGAGCTTCAGGGTCGTTTTCCTCTTCATACATGTTGGCCAGTTCGCGGCCACCGATGAACAGCTCCGCACGAGCAGACACCAGCTGGTACGTTTTCGGACAGAGGAAGCTCTTTGCCAGGGGTGACATGCAGGCAGGGTGGTTCATGATGAGAACCGGCTCCTTGAAGGACATGGGCTCCAGGTAGACCGCGGCCAGGCGATCGAGAAGTTTGGCTAATGACCTGGGCACCTCGCCCGGAATCTCAATACCGGCAAATTTCAGGACGGCCAACACCTCTGGCAAAGCATCCTGGGAGGAGAGCTTGGGGAGACGAAGGCCTAGGGCTTCCTCCAAAGCGGGAACAAACTCAACCCGCTTGAAAGGACGCACAAAACGGCTCATGTCGATAGGTGGGAGGGATGTAAGTTGCGTGGAGATGAGATTCTGTGAGTGCTGCGCAAGACTGCACAACAACTCTTCAGTTTGATCGATCAGGTCTTCCAAGTTGCTGTAGGCGCTGTAGAACTCGCACATGGTGAACTCGGGGTTGTGCGTTGCGTCAACGCCCTCATTGCGGAATGAAGGACCGATCTCAAAGACCTTGTCAACGCCGCCAATAACAAGCCGCTTGAGCCACAACTCGGGAGCGATTCGCAGGGCGAGATCTCTATCCTTGAACTCGGTGGCCCTGGTAACAAATGGACGTGCAATGGCACCGCCGGCATTCTCGGCCAGAATAGGAGTTTGAAACTCCAAGAATTTCTTGGAGTGGAAGTGATCACGCATATGCTTGGTGATCTCAGCGCGGAGGCGCAAGACATCGACTGCTTGACGGTTGACTAGCATATCGACGTGGCGATCTTGCATCTTCGTCTTGGGATCGGTGAGCCTCTCAGGAATTTGCTCCATAGTAGGAGCCAACAACTCGGGCAGAGCCTTGGCCTCGATGCTGAGTTCTCCAGCCTTAGTACGGGTCGGAATTCCGATGACAGCTACCAGATTGTAAGCATCTGGGGGCAATAAAATGAACATTTGGGATCCTACATATGTGGTCACCCACTTCTATCAAATTTTTGAAAAGCGAGAACTTAATTCTTCTATCATCCTGGTCCAACATGCACTTTGACCGGTTGACCATGACCTGCAGGCGCTCGAATTCATTCACGATGTCGAAGAAGAGGAGGTGCTTTCCGACAACTCGCTTCGCTCGAACCCGGCCACAGACACTGACATCCTTCGTATCGTCAAGCTCCTTGTCAAAGGCTTCGTGGAATTCCGGCACCGACAGTCGCTTAGCGCGATGCTGGAGACGTGGATGACTCTCGGGGTAGAGAGGATCCTCACTCTCTTGCTCCTCCCACAGCTCAGTTCGGCGCTGCTGCTTAAACGGCGAAAGCCCCGCCGCGCTATCCTCGTACTGCCTGGCCGCTGCATCCTTTCGGTGACCAGAAGAAATGGCTATTGACCTCCCGTTTACGACATACCCAAGACTCCGCCCAGCGCTTCTTGTCAAAGAGTCACCGCAGCCGAGGACAAGAGGACATCGGGAACTCTGAGACAATGTTTGTATTAGAGGCCGACCGGCCTGGCGGAAGTATCGTAGAGACATCATTACGCCTGTGAATTGAGTTAGCATTGCTGTCCGCATCCTTGGATCGAGGTGGAAAAGATGGACGAATGCAAAGTAAAGTCAGACAAGAGCAGGTTGATATCAACCACAGCAAGCTGTGTCAATCGCAGCGGTTCTGAAGCGAGATATGCGAGTTCATCATACAAAGCAGAAGAGGGTCGGTGAGGTGAGAGGAGGTGTCTACTTACAATCATGATGAGAGCATGGAACTCGCCCTCCATGTGCAGAAAAAGAAGACGTTTTTCTCGAGGTCATCGGCGAGAAATTTAAGCAGACACAAATACCCACCGAAGTTGATCCGGAGGGGGCTCCACAGGGCAGATGAGCCACACTTCAGCCTCGACCGAATGAGGCGTCGGAGCTTTAGCTCGCCAACCACCTGGCCAAGGCTGAAATTTGTTCCTACGCGACAGACACCACTTGGCCTGGCGCAACTCCACCAAGGTCGCGACACTTTGCGCCGAATCATCCAATTAATTTCTACTGCTACCAATCCGCGGTGCAAACTCAGATAGAAGAAACCATGGCTCAGCAGCCCCTTTCTTCGGCGGCGCAGCCCACCGACGTCTACGGAGGAGGTATGCATAGCTCTAGCTCTCCATGTCGCGTCAATAATCGTGAGGATATCTACTAACTTCATGGTCACATAGATGAGGTCTCTGCCCTCGTTCTCGATCCCGGCTACTGCTACACGCGAGCAGGCTTCGCCGGTGAAGATGTCCCCAAGTCTATTCTGCCCTCGTTCTACGGCCACACAACCAGCGATCCTCCCCGCAACCTATTCGGCGATGAATGTCTCATCCCTCGCCCCGATTTCGAGGTTCGCAACTACATGAACCGAGACAGTGTGGTGGAAGATTGGGACGTTGCGGCCAAGATCTGGGAAAACATGCTCGTCAAGCGCCTGCAGCCTGAACGGCAAGCACCCCCTTCAAAGAATGGCCTGAACGACGATCCCAAGGACCAGGCTCAGGACGGAGAGGGCGATGTGGCCATGGACGACGCACAGGCTGAGTCAGCTGAGAAGCCGTTGGCAGAGAACCCCCTCTTGGTTACAGAAGCGCCTTGGAATACGCCAAAGGCGCGAGAAAAGGCCATTGAGATCATCATGGAGAACTGGGACTGCCCTGCGTTCTGGATGAGTCGCACACCTGTGCTGGCAGCGTTTGCCGCTGGCAAAGCGACCTCACTAGTTATTGACGTGGGCGGCGCCAACACTTCGGTTACCGCAATCCATGATGGTATGGTTCTGAAGCGATCCATTCAAAAATCGCCTGTCGGCGGACTGTGGCTCTCATCACAGATCCGAAACCTTTTCGAGACGTCGGAGCCCAAGGTCGACCTGACGCCCACATTCATGGTTGAAAATAAGACACCTGTGGATGCATTGGCCCCTCCTTCAGTCCGACTTCGACATTTTCCTTTTCAGATCAACGATTCCTTCCGCGCCTATGAGGAGGAGCGTGTATTGACCGAGTTCAAGGAGTCTGTGGTGGAAGTGTGGCGTGGTCCTGGACGATACAACGTCCCTGGCAACGAGGAGTTTGTCAAGACACAGGCAGGCCGCGTATTTGAGATGCCCGATGGCTACAACCAGATGTGGCTTGAGCAACGTATCCGAGTAACTGAGGGAATGTGGGATGAGAGTGCCGGCTATGCCATTCCCGAGGCCGATCGCCTGAGCAAGTCGCAGACGATCCCCGAGCTGATCCGCTCGGCCCTGAACGCGGTGGACGTTGACCTCCGCGGCAACCTGCTTGCCAACGTGGTAGTTACAGGCAGTACCAGCTTGATCAACGGCTTTGGCGATCGTCTCAATACCGAGCTGATGGCCATGTACCCCGGCCTTAAGATCAAGATCCACGCGGCGGGTCTGACTAGCGAGCGACGTTTTGGCGCCTGGATCGGTGGCAGCATCCTCGCCAGCCTGGGTACTTTCCACCAGATGTGGATTTCGCGCAAAGAGTATGAGGAGAACGGCCCCAACGTGGTTGAGAAGCGATGCAAGTAACGCCCATACTCCAACGAGGCGGGCTATCGGCGTACGGAGTTGGGAGATGAACATTTCAGCTGAAACATGAGTAAGGGCCTGGATCGGCAAAAGTTTAGTCTAGACAGGCAGAATCAACATGTAAAGAACAATTCTCGACAGTGTACTGATATATGAGCATGGGAGTCATAGGTCCAAATGTGGCCGTTGTCTGTTTTCTAAACAGCCTCTTCCTCGTCTTTCCTAGCCTCGACTTCCCTTTCTAACCTTCGTTTCTTGACCCATGAACCGAGTTCCGCCCATATACGTTCTTTTTCGGCTGGTGACAATGTCGCAGCCAAGCCACTTGTGCTACTCGCAACGAAAACCCTCGCACCATCCCATTCTCCATCAATAACACCCATATTCTCTGTCTCATCCTGCCAACCATACTTGAAAGATTTTCCAACCGGTCGGCCATGCCTGACACGCCAGATGCTCTCCCAGATGCTCTTACCAACAACACAGACGGACTCAGGGCGGTACTTGCGACACTTTTCGTGGAGGATGTCGACGCCTTCATCCATCTCGTGCTTGCTGAGTTCAGATCCATTGCGACTAGGCCGAGCGACGATGTTAGTCAAGCCCAAAGAGTAGAGCTCGGGCATCTGATGATCTTCGGTTGCACTGCAGAGTCGAGGAGTTACACCACTCGAGAACAGCAGCTTCCAGAAGAGATTTGACGGATGATTATAGGCATGTCCCGTCTGCGCCGTCCTGATACCTGGGTTCAGACCAATAAAGAGAACGAGAAGGTTGTGGATAATGGCATCTGGGAGACCTGGGAGATGGGCGTAGGTAGATGGGGGTGCGTAACCAGAGCTAGGGCGAGCTCGTTTCTTCTTTGGTGGCTTCATGTCATCGTCGTCTTGTTGAGCTCTCTTCCTAGTCCTCTTCGGAGTGAGGACTGAAGTTGATGGGACTGAAGCTGAGTGCTCTGAAGTTACCAATCTTTGAGATCTTCGCTTCGGGCTGGAGTCGCCACTGGACGTAGTCGAAGCGGGTTCGGATGATTTAAACATGAAGTCGCTCAGTTGTAAACGTCCTTTAAAAGTCGCAGGCTTTGGAGGTGAGCTCTGAGCTTGTTCTGTGTCTTCAATCTCCTCAATCGAGTTTGTCACCTCAGCCTCTTTGATGTTGTTGCCCCGGGCCATGTTTGCCGTTGTCGTAATTCGACGGAGAGATTTCTGATAATTGGGGTGACTTTCCCCATTCTCAGTTTTATCGTGTGCACATGAACAATTCGCCGTTAATGAATCTGTTTTATTGGTGTCTCTGCGGGGATAAAGCAATAATTATCTGTCTACTTCATTTGAGAATAGCTTCAAGATGGAAAAGGGGTGGAAGGACGACAGGTGACGGGTGGATGGCTCGCCACAGCAGGAACTTGGTGTCCGGTAAGCCTCTTGAGGAATGCTATTTTCAGCGACAGATGTGTCAGCCTCCGCCACAGCCATCCCAATCCCTGAAAATGGGTCTCTTTCGCCCCGAAAACTCTGGGTCTTGGAAGAAGATACGAAGCCGGTACGGAGTGTTATACATAGGGATTCTGTGCAACCTGCTTGAGCACATTGTCTAGGCTTGGTAAAATTGGAGCAAATACAAAGTCGTTCATCCGCTCGTCAAGTCCTTCATACTGGGCTTATGCTCCTCTCGAAACACCAGAAGCTTCAAGTTAGCAACGAACTAGACGAATAAGAGGCTGTAGCGTAGCAGCATGGGCGCTTTGGTGCTCCCAGCGAGGCTTGCCCTTGAGCCGCTCGTTCCCTCTTCCCAATTGGCGGGCTATCTTTGATGCGGCCCTGTTGGACACGCAGTTGGCGGGGCAGCTGAGAGGGGCATCAGCGTTGGCGGCGGGGAAGGAGCCTGGGAGCTTCACGGTAAGCTATGTACGTACAGTACGGAGTAAGAGTTGCCAATTAGAGGTTTTGGTTAGCATCAAGGAAGGTGGAAGGTGCGACGGCTTGTGTAAGGGTCTTTCCAAGATCTTATTACCTTATCCTATTTAGCTACCCCTCCTCCTCGTAACTTGGCCTCTAATTTATTCTTCCTTCTTTTCCTCCATCCCAACACTTCACATCTCCATTATCCACAGTCCTCCGAGCTTCCTAAGGCCTCTCCATTAGCTCAATTCCTTGCCCACGCTGCTCTTCCTCTCCTTCACCGCAACTCCCAACCTCAACCACAACTGTTCAATATGGAGGCCATCAAGCAGGCGCTTCACATCGGCAAGGGCCCTGATGCCTACCCCGAGCCTACCGCCGACGCTCTCAACGAGCTCAAAGAGAAGTACACCCAGGCCGGTCAGGAGCAAGTCTTTACCTTCTACGACTCTCTGTCTTCGGCCGATCGAGGAGCTCTCTACCATCAGCTCTCTGGCTTCGATCCCTCCCACATCAACGATATCACGAACCGTGCTCTGAACCCCCCCAAGACCAGCGATGAGCCCGATCGTCTCGAGCCTCTCCCCGAATCTGCCACCGCTAGTATCCTCGACTCCAACGCCGACGACATTGCCAAGTGGTACGACTCCGGCCTTGACCTCATCTCCAAGGGCCAGGTTGCTGTCGTCCTCATGGCCGGTGGCCAGGGCACTCGTCTCGGTAGCTCTGCTCCCAAGGGATGCTACGACATCGGTCTGCCCTCGCACAAGTCTCTTTTCCAGATTCAGGGTGAGCGAATCGCCAAAATCCAGGAGCTTGCTGCCAAGAAGTCTGCTGGTCAGGGTGCCGTTGTGCCGTGGTACGTCATGACCAGTGGCCCAACACGCGGTCCCACCGAGAAGTTCTTCCAGGAGAACAATTACTTTGGTCTCAGCCAGGACAATGTCAAGATCTTCGAGCAGGGTGTTCTGCCCTGTATCTCGAACGATGGCAAGATTCTTCTAGAGAACAAGGGCAAAGTCGCCGTTGCCCCCGATGGAAACGGCGGTATCTACCAGGCTCTCATCGTTTCTGGTGTTATCGACGATATGCGTAAGCGTGGCATCCAGCACATTCATGCCTACTGCGTGGACAACTGCCTTGTCAAGGTGGCTGACCCCGTCTTTATCGGCTTTTCTGCCTCTCTTAATGTCGACATTGCTACCAAGGTCGTCCGCAAGCGCAATGCTACCGAGTCTGTCGGTCTAATTCTCTCCAAGAACGGCAAGCCGGACGTTGTTGAGTACTCCGAAATCGACCAGGCAACCGCGGAAGAGGCCGACCCTAAGCAGCCCGATGTCCTGCGGTTCCGCGCCGCCAACATCGTCAACCACTACTACTCTTTCCGTTTCCTCGACTCCATCCCCCAGTGGGCCCATAAGCTTCCTCATCACATCGCTCGCAAGAAGATTCCTGCTGCTGACCTCGAGAGCGGCGAGACTGTGAAGCCCGAGAAGCCCAATGGCATCAAGCTAGAGCAGTTCGTCTTTGACGTGTTCCCTCTGCTATCCCTCGACAAGTTTGCATGCTTCGAGGTCAAACGTGAAGACGAGTTCTCGCCCCTCAAGAATGCCCCTGGAACCGGCGAGGATGACCCTGAGACCAGCAAGCAAGACATCATGACCCAGGGTAAGCGTTGGGTTGAGGCTGCAGGTGCCATTGTTATTGGAGACAAGGCCGAGGTCGGTGTCGAGGTATCACCGCTCATCAGCTATGTAAGTCCATCCGAGCAGTCTTCAAATTCTAAGGCATGACGCTAACATTCAGTAGGGCGGTGAAGGTCTAGAGAACGTCAAGGGCACAGAGATCACCGCACCTGCGGTTCTCGAGCGCAACTGAGGAGGGGACATGATACCACGACGGCTATGCAAGAGGGAACAATAATGCCGTTACCCCAACTCAGATAGGGGACGTTGGTTATGCAAATGAGTCGCCTGGTCTTTTGAGAAGACAGGCGAGCACATGAGTTAATGATAAAAATACTGGATACATAGACCGTGTTGGAGCAATGTTGAAAAGAATTGAACAAGTGTGAACGGATAGATGCCCAACATATGCAGAGACGGCGTAGTCAAGGATTAACAAAAACTGATATTTACCCCTGCTAGTCTTTCTCTGGTTCGATCCAAATGTCTATATCTTGTCTAAAATGGCGCAAGTCTATGGAAAATTCTATAGTTTTGTTTGCTAGTTGGGTCGGTCGTCAGCTCGCTCGTCAACCTCCCGATCAGCAAGGTATTTTTCGGCCTCGAGGGCAGCCATGCATCCAGTACCTGTTATTGATGAGTTAGCAATGCTGTCTCGTGACGAGCAAACCGGGTGAGAAAGGGGGGCTTACCGGCACTGGTAATGGCCTGTCGATACCGCTTGTCCTGGACATCACCGGCAGCAAAGACACCGTCGATGCTGGTGTTTGTGGTGCCGGGGACAGTCTTGATGTAGCCATCCTCATCCATGTCGACCTGGCCCTTGACCAATGCAGTGGCGGGGTCGTGGCCGATGGCATAGAAGAGGCCGTTTGCCTCGACAGTTTCCTCCGCACCTGTGACGGTATCCTTGACAACAAGGTGGCTCATAAGGCCATCCTCACCACCCTTGATCTCAGAGCCAGCGCTGTTGAAGCGCACTGTGACCTTGGGGTGGGCGAGCAGGCGGTTGGCCATGGTTCGGCTGGCACGGAGAGCGTCGCGGCGAACGAGGACGGTGACGTGGCTGGCGTACTTGGTCAGGAAAGTGGCCTCCTCAGCAGCAGAGTCGCCGCCGCCGATGACATAGAGGGGCTTGTTGCGGAAGATGGGTACGGCACCGTCGCACACAGCGCATGCCGAGACGCCGTTCTGCCAGTACTTGTCCTCACCAGGAAGGTTAAGTCGGCGGGCCGAGGCGCCAGTAGCGATGATAACGGAGTCTGCGGTGTGTGTCTCATCGGGGGAGAACTCGGTTGTGTACTTGAAGGGCCGGGAGGAGAGGTCGAGGGTAGAAACGGTGTCGGTGACGATTTCGGTGCCGAAGCGCTCGGATTGCGCCCTCATGTTGTCCTAGACTCCAGTCAGACTATGGTGTCTACGTTGGAAACGGGGGAGAGTATCTCACCATCAACTCGCCTCCCATGATACCCTTGGGGAAACCAGGGAAGTTCTCGACTTCGGTTGTGGTGGTCAATTGACCGCCAGCGGCAATGCCGTTGGCCATGAAGCCCTCATAGAGAACAGCTAGGACATGTTAGCCAACGTGTAACTGCCAGGGCAAAGCTGCGGAACTCACGCTTCAGCTCAGCTCGCGCCAAGTAGACGGCAGCTGTGTGGGCGGCAGGCCCTGAGCCAATAACTATATTTCGTCAAGGTCAGCGAGATATCCTCTCATGCCGATGTGTTCGATTCTTCGGAAGGAGAGCGGTCAATCACAATCACATACTGACAACCTTGCTGTGCATCTTTCTCGCGCCAAACTCTGCTGGATGTCGTGTCGTCTTTTGTAGTGTAGTCGCCGCGGCCGCAATAGATAGGCCAACGCTGGAGCGGAGAGTAACTCGTCGGAAAGCTGAGGAGAACAGTTTGGCGGTGTTGGTGGGGGGAGGTTTAGAAAAGGTGGGATGGGGTTGAAGATCTTATAAAAAGGTACAAACTACCCTTTCAAGTAGGTAGGAAAGAGTGGAGGGTAAGGGTACCTTCCTGAATACCAAGGTACGGAGTATGGCGGGGTATTATCGGAGAGAGGGGCAAATGGTAAGTGAGAGATGAAGAGCAGGCAGGCGCTTAGCGACTGGAGTCTTGGGCGGTTTGGACGGTTTGGACGAGAGCGATTTCGGCGACGTGGGGACTTGTCTTGTCTGAGCGAACGGGCGTTTCTCGGGGAGAAGACCCTTTGGAATCAATTTGGAATGGCGACAGATAGGTACGCGTGATTGGAGCTGTGCTACGATTAATAAGCCAAGGATGGCTTGTATGTGGAGTTGTCTGTCGTGGTTGGAAGCTGAGATTTTTTCCCACGTTTCTTTATCAATCAGTTGACGGCTCTCGAATTTGCTTGTCGGGTCTCGTGCGTGACTAAGCATCCGCCCGACTACCGAGGTGCCCTACCCAAAGAGGCAATTCTCCCGGATGGCAGCGAAGCCGATGGCGAGATGTAAGTTATTGATTCCTCATGGTACATAACCCACAGGGCCTCGACTACTGACATCATGCATATTGACTCTCATTTGTCGGTTTATGACGCAATTACAAAGTGAAAGGTATATCGAAGTTGCCTGGATTCGCATATGATGATTCCAGTATATGCATAGGCAGTGGTATAATACCCTCACAGACTATCGCTGTCCTTCCTCAGCTCCTACACTCCCGTCCCGCTTCCCAAACCTCGCACCCAATGCTCCGATATCTCTCTTGAAGAACTTGCCAAAGTTGCGCAAGTTCTCGTTAATCGTCGCCTTCTCTAAACCTGTTTGTGTTGCTGCTGTACCTCCCATGCTTGTGCTGCTCTGGCTGATATCCCTCGCCGCGCTGAGTAGCTTCTCACCCAGTGATCCAGCTTCGAATCGTGGGCTCGCTGCTGATACCGCAGATGTGTTCATTGCTCCCAGTGTTCCACCGCTGACGCCGCCGCCTATGCCTGACGAGGTCATGAGCGGCCCAACCAACGCTGAGCTTGCCACCAGCTTCTCGTTGGGTGTACTGTCCCGGTGGATGCCAAAGAGCTCAATGAGGTGTCCATGATCTGCTTTACGGACACCTTTCAGCTCCAATATCTTCTTGAAATTGGTGTCTGATCGGTCCGCAATATGAATCAGATACGCTTGTACCAGCCCCTCGGGCGGCGATGGTCGCACTTGCAACGTCTTAAGCAACGGGTCGAGGCGGTTCATGCAATGCTGGACTCTTCGAACAAAACTCGAAGGAGGGGCATCCTGTCCAGCAAGCGACCCATGGTGTAGTAGTAGCTTCTCGAAGGCCTTGGTGAGAACGTATTTGTCAAGAAGCATCTAGTTACCAGTTAGTTATTCCACCGGGTCCAACTAGTCTACGAGTAATCCTACCTGTTCCGCGCCAACCTCAGAGATTGGTCGACACTGTACAATGCTGGTGACATAGCCCGTCGCTAGGTGTTCCACTAGGTTATCGCAAAAGGCTCTGGCGTATTGCTGCTTAGAGATGACACCGAGTATCTCCGCAGCTTTGTCGTCCACGTGCTTCACCAACTCTCCCACGTACGAACTCTGGTCACCAACGCTATCCATTGTGCTCCAGTTGGTATTCTTCATCTCGCGCCATACACCCTCGCAGTCAAGTTCTACCGCCCGTACGAGCGCCAAGACAGAGGCGCTTGCCACGCCCAGAAAGGCATCGGACTGCGAAGACAAGTCGACTTTGGGCACGAGCTCACTGTCAATGCGTTTCTTGATGCTCTGCTCGAGCTGGTTGGTGTTGACGTGCCAGAAGTCTGCCGTGTTCAGCACGAGTACTACATCCTCAATCGCAGGACCTTGGGTACCACCGGATTGTAGCCTGTGCAGCAGAACTTGCTGGGCGTATTCATCCAGATACTTGGCCAGTGTCTTGGCCAAATCAAGAAGACGCTCGCTAGTAGACAGCTTGGCGCATTGCGATAATGTGAGTTTGTAGAAGTGAAATAGCTCAATCGCAGAAGTAATAACAGCTTGAGGTGAGAACTCCTCGTCCGGTGGTATGAGCGGCTGGCTGCGGTACTGTGGTATCATGGTCGCCAACTGCTTATCTTGCGAATCAACCCATAGGCTCAGGTACGGCTCAAATGCCACAGAAATTAAGCCGTGAAAACTATGTGTCTTCTCTTCGACGGAGCCAAGCGTGTCAATACTGGCTCTCGATGTGGTCGCGAACCGCTTCTCGAGACTCTGCTCAAAGTCGAGGGTTTCCTGCAGACAGCCAAGCAGTAAATTGACATCAATCTTGTTGCCGTCCGTTCGCCGCATGCTTCTTTCCAGTATGCCTTTGAAGTCGTCACGGGTTCCGTCGCAAAAGGCTGTCGCCAGTGTCTCGTTCGCCCTCCAGTGGGGAGGAAATATCATGGCGTGCTCGTCATCGTGGGTTTTCATCATCCGTTTGAACCATGCGTATCGTCGCCCAATGTTGTCCAAGCTGCCTGCTTCATCGTTGCCACGAAAGACTTGCCGGTATTCTCGCAGCTCAGTGTTGACGTACCATGTCATGAGACGGGCCTTAGCCGAATCTCCAAGAGCGTCCATAACAAGACAGGCTTCGACAAGCATTCCCCTGCGTGCGCCAATCTCAGCTTTGGTGAAAGCCATCTCAAAGTCCTCGCAGACTTGCTCGAGAAGCTCTCGCTGTAGCTCCGACACCCCTCTACTCAGCGTCGCAATCTGCTCAATGCTACGGTAGCTATTGAAATGCTTCATGAGCTGTAGCACAGCTTGCAAAAGCCCTGCACATTCTCGGTACTGTCGCGTCTTTGCAAGCCCCCTGAGTTGTTCGTATGCCGTCGTCAGCATCTGCAGCCGCTTGAGGGCCGTCATGCTCAGCGTTAGGTTACGCTTCGTGCCATCGAGTCTCTTGATATCGGCCGTCATTGATGTAATGTTCTGTTCTGTCTCGATCGCACGCGAGCGCACCGTCTCGATCTTGCGGAAGAGCTGAGCGAGCTCTGCCTGCGCTGACTGCATGCGCTCGAGGCTCGAGTCAGGCCCGTAAGCCTGCGCAGTCTCCAAGATGGCGACGTCGTTCGAGAGCACATTTTGATGAGTCTGTAGGGTCCGAGAGACCTGGCCGATGGATGATACAGAGGAAGGGTGGGAGAAGAGGAGGTTGAGGTGGTCTATAGGGTCATAGTCGACTGTCGAGAAGCGCCGAGTTAGTCGCGTCGAAATAACAAGCGCGCGGTTGGTTTAAGGCTCACCAGTGTCTAGAGCTGAATTCACTGGCAGGTTTCCATTCATTTTGACAGAAAGCTGCTGGCTCCAGTGTTCAATTCGTCTTCAATGAAAAGAGCAAGAAGTTGTCGTGCTGAGTATGAGGACTATTGATTATGTTACCTTACTTACTCCTTGCACGTGTTAACTTGTCATGATAGTTAAAAAGCGGGCCATCATCCGTAAGCTAACGTTGCCTTGCCGAAGCTAATGTGGCTGAAGCCCCCATCACCCCTGAACCTTCTATCAATCCAGGTAGACGACAGGTAATAAGTTAGATATTTACCACTACGGATTATAAGGGATGGAAATATCTGTCGAGGTAGAGCGTACGTTTGAGAGGTGATTTTTATAAACGCTTCGATGCGACAGTCTCGCTTTATCAACACATCAATGAATGCTACTTCACTAGACAACTTTGTGCCATGCTATGTATCCAGGCTATACTCGCTTTTACTCTGCTTCTGCAGGCCTCTCGCTTTCCAAGCTTTCCTTGTCTTTGACAGCCACTTCCTTGCCCTTTTTCTTCATGGAGAAACGCCACGCACCCATGCGGCCCTCTTTAGGGTCCTTGGACCGAAAGCTACCAGTTCCCAGCGAAGGGCTGCTGGCCATACTGTCGTAGCTACGGCCTAATTGGGAAATATCCTCGCCCAGGTCATCCAGGTCGCCAATACTGGACCGATGATCCGCCGACAGATTCTTTTCCGAGTACGTGGCACTGCCTGGCCCCTTCTTAAAGAGACTTGAGTCCTTACCCAGCCGCGAAGACAAACTGAACTTGCTGGAGCTTCCCTTCCGGAACAGCTTCTTAACAACGTTCTCGGGGTCCTTGTGGCTGGCAGGGTTATTATCTGTTGTCGAATTCGAGGCCGTGGTGTCCAGATTTAGTGATTCGTGGGACTCAGACACGGAGAGTTGAGTGTGTACTGAGAATGTGTCTCGGGACGCACGCGAGTCTGAAGGCGAGCCATCCAGGCTTGGGGGCACCTCAATGGAAGGAGTAAGCACCTCCTTGCCCTTAGACCTGCCTTCCTTGGACTTGTCACGATGTCTCTCCCTGTCTTTGCCTTTTGACCTCTCTTTCTCAGGGCTAGCGTCCTTATCCCTAGCGCCAAATATTGTAGCCATAAACGTAGGCGCCGCCGGGTTAAGACGTTGACTCATAGACGCTCTATGGCTAGGAGGACGCGTGCCAATAACGCCGACTTGACTTGGCGATGTGTAAGGGTCAAGTAAGTCGTCATCGTCCAAGATTTCGTCGTCAGCCGATGCAAGAGTCGTTTCTAGGGCAGACGGGGATCCACCGAGGGACGGTCGACGAGAGCCGTTGCGCGAAGTCCAGCGTCCATCATTAGTAGTCCAGAGGCGGCTCTTGGTCAACATGGAGAAATCACCCGGAGCTCCCCAGATGGAGCCACTGTCCGTCGAGGGCCGCGGAAGATCTGCCGATGCTATCGACGCGGGCCGTGAGTTTGGTGAGTCCCTATCGTGCGCAAGATTCCCCGCGCTGCTAGCAAATGGAATGAACTTCCGGGCTGAGAAGGGCCTCGAGCCAGGCACTGCACTAGTCCTGCTAGCTTCTGGCCCTGAGTGCCTGTTCATCCAAGAGAAGCTAATCCTACGCTTGTTCCCTGACATATCGTGATCGTCAGTGCCTCGAGGAAACGACTGGCTCTGTCCCGACTTAAGAGTGCCAATCGGCGGGCCCTCGTCATCTGACGTCTTCGGAGCTTTGTTACGCTGGAAGTTAGACAGCAGGCTTGTCAGTCGATGTCCAGCTAGTGCCGGGCCGGGAGGGGATGCGTTATGGTTGAGAGATCTTGTATCGGTATCTGCGTATTGGGGGAATGGTAGATTGTGTGATGAGCCGTGCGGGCTAGAGAAGACATTCAAAGAGCGACCATCCGACGAAGGCGACTGCGGGTGGTCATCCTCACCAGCTGTAATGGCTTCAGGTAAGAAATGGCTCTGCGGTTGCCTCTCCTCGGCATCCTCAAAAGTCTCATCGAAAATGTCAGAGGGGAGGAGAGCGTGAGCGGTTGGGCTAAGCGGTCCGCCGCCCGCTCTAAAGTCGGATTCGGACTGATGGTCATCGGCATTGTCGGCAGACATATCCATAAAGAGCGCAGGGCCAAAGCCTGCGCGCGTGAAGCCAGATGGCGCAGGGAAATTGTCTTCGGGGGGCACAAAGTGGTTCGAAGGGGGTGACAGATTCAAGTTGGGAAGGGAGTTGCTATTCCCGCTGTGGCGTTTGTCTTGGCTCATAGCTGAGGGCTCGAATTCCATAGCGGTAGGATCTGGTTGATTATTGTAATAGGCGAGACCAGACTGGTGCTGTATGCTCAGTTGTTCTCCCAGGACGCGGATATGCTGATCAAGGTGGTGGCCTTTTTTGG
The DNA here is from genome assembly GCA_017140175.1 of Fusarium staphyleae. NCBI lineage: Eukaryota > Fungi > Ascomycota > Sordariomycetes > Hypocreales > Nectriaceae > Fusarium > Fusarium staphyleae. Next base: position 3,545 of record JADDON010000493.1, on the reverse strand, counting down.
TTTCAGCAACCAGCTGATTATGCAACTCCTTCCTCCTGGCTTCCCACTCTTTTCGAATTTGAGCATCGTTCTCTTTCCATTGCTCGTCGTCGCCACCTGGTAGATGCTCGCGAGCAGCCTTGAGATCCTGAAGCTGCTTGCCTTTGTCTTTTAGCTCAGCTTCCAGTTCTGCGCACTTTTCCTGAAGATCCGCATTGGAGTCATCGAGCTCTTGACCCTGCTCGTCCCGTTTGGCTTCCAGTTCCTTTTTCTGCGCCTCAAACCCTTCTCGTTCTTTCTTCATCCGCTCCATTTCGCTTTCGAGCTTGGTAGCCGTGTCTCGAATCTTGGATTTCTTAGTCTCCTTATCCTTTAATTGCTGTTCTTTTCTCGCACGCTCCTTCTCAGCAGTCCGCATCTGCTCCATGGTAGTACGGACGCTGGCCTTGAGCTGTGTTGTCTGCTCTTCCTTCTCCTTGAGAGCTTGTCTTTTGGAATCCTTCTCGACTTTCAACTCCTCTTCCTGCTGTCGAAGTTCAGTCTCTTCTTTAGCATATTGAGCCAAGGTCTCATCAACTTCCTTCCTGGTCGATTCGAATCTTCGATTCAGCTCGTCAAGTGACATCTCAGGGCCATCTGCAGAAGGAGCCTTGATCTGGGGTTGATCCAGACTTGCGACAGAAGGTGAATGTCGGCGGTTGACGGTGTTTCGTCGCTGGCTGGGAGCGATAGACGTCAGATCAGACGTGGACGTGTTATTACCATCTAGAACAGCAGCGGCCTCGACAGAAGGCACAGGGGGTTTCTTTTGAGAGTCCGAATCATCTGTTTCGTCGCCAACCTTAGGGCGGGGATGATGGTTGTTGGCAAAGCTGGTGGGCAGACGCGAGTTGCCCAGTTGAGGCTTGCCATCTTTTCCGAAAGTTCGCAGCCGAAGAACTTGACTTCCAGCCTGAAAATTGTTCAAGCCAACTGCAACGACACGAATATTATAGAAATGATCTGGTTTGAGCCCTGTAACAGTAATAGCAACTTCGTTTCCGGGAGAATCGCCGACTAGATATGCACCATGTTAGTCATGCTCAGGTAGCCCGATTTAAACTGGGCAGTGAGACCGACCATGGACGCCATTGACTTGGATAGTGTATTTCTGCACAGGCCGATTAACATTGGGTCGAGTCCAGCTCAGGGTAGCGGCGTCGGATCGAATGCCAGCAAGGGAAACGTCGGGTGGCTCTGGTACGTCGACACCAAGGATATTGATGAGATCCGGAACAGGTTTCCATAGCGTCTGCCACGAGCGATGCAGCAGCCTTGGTGAGAAGTTAGCAGAGGTTGAGCAGAGGTGTATAAGAGGGGCAGATGGAGGGAGAGGAAGTGACGGATTGCCGGCCATTGAGAACTCACCAGACAACGGCGCCAAGGGTCAGAACCATCTTGAAGTGATGGATTAACAGGACATGGATGCGAAAATCTAGCAACGCCTCGATCGAGGCGGGGGACATGTGCTCCAGCAAGCGGCGAGGGTCAACGAGGACAGTGAGGCCGCAAAGAAAGGCGTAGAGCAAGGCCTTCTGGTAGCTGGCGCGCGGGCTATAGACCCACCAGAAGCCAAGAACGCTGAGGATGAGAGTGGTCAAGACGGGCAACTCCCATGACATGTTCTCAGCGCGGTCCCAGCCTTGGAGGAAGTTGATGCTTTCAAGACGGACCCAGGCGTCGAGAGTGTCGTGTGGGATCTACGTAAAGGTCGGCAGATGCCAGCGGGCAAGAAAAAAGGTGGGCGTGCAAATGCCCGTCCAGTAAGATTCTCCGAGTGTCGGCCGGAGCAGATGTGCACTGTGCGTGCGCGTTGCCAGGTGATTGGTGGGGCACTCAGGCACTACACGATGGCGCTATGGTAAGCTGCAGAGCGCTGCCCATGCCATTTGAGGCGGCGGGCTGGTCGCTGTCCACACTGTGCTTTTACTGCCGTTTCACAACCCCAAATGCATTGTTTTACTTCCCTACCTTAACGTCAGGTGGTAGACCAGGACAGGGAGTGCTTGTCGATGTGGTTTGCAAGTCTACACAAGGTAAGGTAGTATTGATGCAAAAATGCATTGCTTACATGACTCCAACCCATTGGAATGATTCGTAAACGAGACGCTTACGACGTACTGTAGTAGTTTAGCGTTGTGGAATCGACGGCTGTAGACGTCACAGATGATGGTTGCGGCTGTAAACCACTGAAGATACGACAACACTTGACTTTTCTATCCGATGTTCTTTGCATAAGGTAAGTAGAATGTCTAACTCTTTGCCTTTCCCCCGCAAATGGGCTGCATTTGGGCATCTGTGGACGTTTAGGGTTTACGCCGTTTGCCGACCTGCATGGAATGTTCGTAGGTAGGCCTCTAGACTAACTAGGTAACTAGATGCTGTGAAGCATACTAACTAGTTAGATAATTAATACCTGGAAACTTACAATATCTTGATTAATATGATATTCCCATAACAAATGAATCCTTAGCCGATCACGAGTCAAACAAATCATCTAGAGATACTCTGTGGTTTGTTGGCTACTATGGAGTACTTACTGGACTGAACAGAGACGTTCCATCATGTTTAAGCAGATACAATACAAAAGTTACGCTTTCGGCCCGTCACTTGAAAAGCCTAACCCGTTATTAAGAGCATAGCCGGTAGTTACACAAACTGCAGATAGGTACAATTAAGAAATTCGAACCTCTCAGGTCAATCCAAGAGACCAATTGGGAAAATACCCCGAAACCAGACTAAGCTCTAACTAAGATGCGACTGGCAGCTCAACAACAGCCCGAGATCGCTTCGCTCACGTTAGCTCCCGCTTGCCTTCGCCTTCAGGTTGCTTTTTCCACGTTTCTCAAAAAAATCCACGCGATAGTCAGATTCAGCCTGGCATTGCCGGTCCTACCCCTTGTCTAGTCAATGTGACAAAAGATTGAGACATGTGATATTGACCACCCAGTCATGAGTTGGTGGTATTTAGTGGTGAGAACGCCTAGCATAAAGAGACGACTTTAGGGATAATTAGATTCAGAGACAATTATAGCAATCACTCTTTCAAAAATATCACATCTAACCGGGCTATCCGCTACGAATTGCGCTCAAGACATCCCCGCATCAAGCACATTGTTCGTCAATGACATCAGTACGGTATCACCTCGATGCAACGACAACTACCTAGTCATAGAGCTAACCAAATGACAGAGGAGTCAGAGAGCGCACAGAATAGAAAACTGGCACAGAGAGTTGCATAATTAAGGACAAAGAGACTCAACCCCTTGTGAAGCACATGATTGCGCTTGAGCCGCGGCTCGTTCGCCAATCTCCACTGATGCCCTGCGGTGTTCAGTCCAGAGTAGTCGGTACTTGCATGATACTGTAAGTACGACCTTTGGGAGCCTCAGGACCACTAGAAGTGGATGGCGAAAATTCGGTGTCGATAATTGAATCAAGAAAAACCCAGGCATCGAGATCTATCCCAATGCTACATTAGACTGGAGCCTACACTCACTCACTACTGTAGTACTGTAGGGCACCTG
>JADDON010000492.1:0-57938 GCA_017140175.1 Fusarium staphyleae | reverse complement strand
AGAGCTATAGGTATAGCTTACTGTAATTATAGTATTTATACCCCTTTTACCTAGCTAAAGGTTAATAATATAGCTAGCTGCAACCTTCTTTAGTATAATTAGGTAAAAATAGTATTAATAGTGGATAATAAGGTAAGAAAAAGATAGATCTATATATATTTCTCTTACTAACTTATTACTCTACTACTTAGGTTAACTAAATCACTTAGAAGGATAATACCCTTATGCTTTTCTTATTAATTATATTCAGTAGAAATAAATAGATCTTATATAATAGAAAGAGGCTAAATATAAAAGAGCTATAAGTACGCCTAATATAGCATTTCTTTAGTGATAAGGCTATAAAGTAATTTAATATTCCTTTTATTACTGCTATCTATAATAATAAGATAAACTATATAGACTAAGGAGACTAACTGAGGGCTTCTTTAGGTTATAATTACTATATTTACTATAGTCTTTAGTAAGTTTTAGCTTAGTCTTTTCTTATTAATATTATTCTTATTAATAGTTATCTCTTATAGCTTTATAGCTAGCTAAGCTGGCCCTAAATAATATTATAGAAGCAGTAGAGATTATACCTTATTAATAACCTCTTTATGGCCTTTAGTTTAGTTATATAAGCAGGAAGAATAAGATATTAAATTAGCTATAAGGACCTAGGGGATCTAGGCTATATAATTAGCTACTGAGGCTATATGAAATATAGCCCTTACCTTACTTATTAACTTAAGCATTATAGTGAGGTGAGATCACGAGGAAAAGAAGGTGCGTTAAAGGAAATTAGCAGTAACTATAGGCTAAAGGTGATAAGGTTAAGATATAGCTATAAGTTATATAATATTATATTATATAAAGAGGGGAACTGTTTTGACTTTTAGTATTATAGAAAATAGGTGGGAAATAATGTACCTTTTGTTGGGCCTATTTTGATTGGCTATGATTGGCTATGACCCCCTGTCGGTACGGCTTGGATGCCTTAACGCACTCTAAGAGATAAGGATGACCCTCGTAAGCTTATGGCTTGCGATGAAATCATAGTCAGAGCCAAAGCACCGGATTGAGACAGATACCGTAAGATTCCAAGGGAATCGTGACTGATTGTCTTGGAACTAATGCAAGCCTCGTGGGTGAATTACTCTTGTTTGAGTTAGTTAGATATTTCTTGCAGAGGCTTAGCATATGAGACATTTCGTCCGTTAGACTTTTGTTATTTCCGTGGGCGATGTAAGCTTAAATCGAGGATGGGCTGGCCAGTGACAGAATACTGAGGCTTGGAACCACACGCAAGACTGAATAGCCACTGACTGAGCTTCAAAAACAAACCCATCTTATTATTTAAGTGGACTAGTAAAGGAACGGCTATCTTTATTGCCGTGCCGTCCGGTGAATCGGTGTGTTATTGTCTCGTCTGCTGCCTTGGCAATACTGTCAGATGTGCGGCTCGATGACTTTGCTGACCACCTTTTCTAACCAACAGAAATCCCAGGAACCCGTCCCGGTGTTGTCTCGCGATTGGTGATGGATGAATTGACATGATGTGCTTTGTAATAGAAGCTCAGAGGATGCGGGATGTCAGCTTAAGTATGATCACGTAGACCAGTATTTGGTCCAATGCTAAGGGTGCTGCTCGAGAATCACGATGAGGTAGAACGTATCCAGAGGCTGAGGACAATGTGGCTATTGACAAGTCGGGAAACAAAGGTAAAATAAGAACATCTTGCACATATGGTATCATTAAATCATAACGCCAAAACACGCAAAAATGTATCTGTTAGTTACGGCCAGTAAACATCGAGAGTTGCAACTGGTGAGCCGCCTTCAGTTATACCTCCACCAGGTAGGTAGGTAGATGCCTCCTTTGACAGCAACAGCCTGTCCTCCGTGTCTAGGCACAGCCATCTTCCCAAGCTCTTCCCACGTCTCAGTCTCGGTATCGAAAACCTCAATCTGATCAAAGATCCCCTCCGAGCCGGCTTCAGTGTTGCCCTCTCCGCCAAGAACATAAATTTTGTTGCCGACGGTACCTGAAACAACGCCGCCGCGGGGTGTAGGCATCTTTGCTTCGCTGGTTGTCCAGCCTTTCTCGAGGCTACGATTGACTTTGACGGGTGCTTCTGTGACGTATCGTCGCCATGAATTGGAGCGCGTGTTGTAGAATTGCATAGTTGCCGTAGTTTCGAAGCCATCGATCGGCCTCGCGACTGGGGACGATTCCATCAATGATGGCTACCGTCTTTTCTGAAAGGGCGACGACGCCATGTTCTTGTCGCGGGGCGATCGGTATCGACTCGAGGGGTTTCCAGGTATTGGCGCTCTGGGGAACGACGCTGGCCAGAGCGGAAGCCGCTAATAAAAAGAAGAGCGTTGTTACAGGGAAGATGATGATGAATAGAGAAAGGGTGTGTGAAGGGAAGTTTGAACAAAGGAAACAAAAAGATGATAACCAAAGAGCTTAAGTATTCACTGAACAATCAATGGCTATTTTAGATCAATATTAGTTCAGTCTGAGTGAGTAGTAGTTTCTACTCCTGCTTTCCTTAACCCTAACAACTCATTTGTACTTTAGTAGATGTTGGATATGAGCTATTTCTCTCTCCATAAGCTGTTTCACGATACAGCATCTCAAGTTCAGGAAACAAACTATGTGAAAGAATACGGAAACGACAACAAAAAGCACGTAATGAAACTCAGATTGGTGTCATGGGAGTGAATGTGAAGGGAGCTCAGAGTAGGTTGAAGTTGACTGGTGATTTACTAGGGCATGTTGTTATTGTCAAGGGCAAAAAGGGATCGGTGGTATCACTGCCAGTCACCCAAACAGATGCTTCCGAGGCACACTCTGACGAGAAAGCATTGTCTGAGGAGCTCCAAACGGGAACAGTCACTACGAAGGCACTGCTTTACAGGCAAACAACTTCCACATCAGCGGGGACACAAACAGAGATGATGGTTTCCATCGAAGGCCAGTTTTATGCTCCGGCGAATGCGCCATTGGGTCTTCAAACTCGAGCAAGTTCCTCGAAAAATACCAGTAGCAACTGATTGTTTAGTACTCAGAAATGTACCAGCATATTGATGTTGACTACGCCATCCCCAATGCAGCCATGTTATTCAAGCAAGATATCCAGTCTTCTATGGTATGTCTAGAAAGTGACAGAAAGAGTAATTGAGTACGAATGTATACTTATGAAAATCATACGAAAGAAAGGGAAACTTATTGGAAGAAAGTGACGTGGTCGAATTTCAGTTGAGCTCCAGTGTTCTGTCGATTCCTCAACACTTGATAATCCATATCAGAGGACAAGAGCATATAGGTCCCGCCAACATAGGGAGTCCTTGTGTAGAACTTTGATCTTTTGAGCTAGTAGGCGTCAGACGTCCGTAAGGCTATACAGGGGGGGAGAGGTTATAAATTCGAAAGCTCTTGAAAACAACAGCAGGCAGGATAAAGGAGGGAGGAAGAAGAGATGGCATAGGGTGAGAAATCGTCAAGTAGATACTATGTTATAGCAGGAAGATAACAAGGTAAGGAAGACTATTTGATTATCCTCATAAGCTTTCCTCTATTAGCAGCAGCGCTAGATTACTGTGTACTAACGTTAGTAGTGAGATGAATAGGCCATGCTTGATTATCCGTACAAACTTTCATCTATTCTTAGAAGGGCCAGATTGAGTATCTCTGTAGGCTTATAGGTTGGTCAATACTAGGTTTATATTCGTTACTAGTAGCTCTTGAGTCACGTAAGATCAATGAATGATTACTCTGTAAGCATTCCTCTACTAGTTAACGTTATTAGAAGAAAGCCAGGAATGTTTGATTATCCTTGTAAGCTTAGTACGTAGTAGGACTAGATTGCCCAACACCTTTACGAGGTCAAATATGTAGAGACAAGAGCATCTCTTCCACACCCGAATCATCAGCCGGTTAGTCATCAGGCTCCAGAATATTCGAACTAATGGTCACCATAAAGCGTCCAGATAGTAATTACTTTTATTATTCTAACGTTAGATCCTATGCAACAGCAGCGTGGACGGCTTACGCGGTATTACTATGTACATAATGCTCACGGGCCTTAGCTAGTTAGTTACGGAGTACTATGTGAGCAGGGGCTGTAAAGTTACCTACACCCCCCTCCCTGTCGACAATTTGTATCCATGCCCCCATGGAATCATCCTCCTTAACTCTATAGATCCTTCGACCCTTTCGTACGTCACGATGTTCGTGTCCGACGCCGCAGCCAGCCCGTTGACGATCTTTTGTCTGAGTCAGTGCCGTGGGCCCGCAGATGCCTAAAATGAGTCTTTGCGATCCTACTGCGACAGTGCATTTCAGGGCTCGACATGGAACTCCAGGGGATCCATCCTTACCTTGGCTGCTTGGTCGCCCCATGCAATCCACGCAGTGTCTGTCCCTTGAGAATCTGCCGCAAGTAGTCAGTCAGGCTGAGCAGCCGATAACTACACCGAGTTTTCTGCCTTCTGACCCTGATCCTGCTCTATACATCTTGCCATTGACTAACTAATGTACCCGTATGTACAGATACATTGCCTTGTCCTGGCCATCAACTCAGACCCCGGTTCCGGACTAATCTTTCTCTTGACGGACCGTAGTTATACGGCCCCTCGCCTTCGCCCACCGTCAACAGCACCACGCTACTCAACACGTCCACGATGAGATTGACCGTCGATACCATCAACCCGCACGTTGCCGCGGCCAAATTTGCCGTCCGAGGAGAGCTTGCCGTCAAGTCCGAGGAGTACCAGGCCAAGCTTGCCAAAGGCGACAAAGACTTACCCTTCGACCAGGTCATCTCCGCCCACATCGGAAACCCGCAGCAGCTTGACCAGAAGCCCATCACCTTCTTCCGTCAGGTCCTAAGTCTCCTAGAGAATCCTCAGCTGCTGGAGAAGGAGGAGGTTCTGATCGACGCACTGGGCTATAAACCCGATGTGATCAAGAGGGCCAGGTTCTTGCTCAACAGCGTGGGGTCTGTTGGAGCCTACAGCGCCAGCGCTGGTGTCCCGGCGATCAAGAAGAGCATCGCCAGGTTCCTCAAGAGTGAGTGCGCACCGCTTCCGTGAGCTTCAGCGTTTCAGTTATACTAACCAAGGCCTTTCAAAGAACGAGACGGATACTCGGCCGATGTCTCTAAGATCTACCTAACCGCTGGCGCCTCATCTGGTATTAATACCCTCCTCCATGTCATCTGCGCCTCAGCAAACACGGGTATTCTCATTCCAATTCCGCAATATCCCCTCTACACTGCAACGCTATCGCTACTAAATGCAACATACGTTCCCTACAACCTTGACGAATCGAAGAACTGGGGGACTGATCTCGACACGATCCGAGAATCGCATAAAGCTGCCAAGGCCAACGGCACTGATGTTCGCGCCATCGTGATTATCAACCCCGGCAATCCCACTGGCGCTTCGCTTTCCGAAGAGGACATTCGTGCCATCCTCGACTTTGCCAACCAGGAAAACCTTGTGGTATTAGCTGATGAGGTTTATCAGTCTAACGTCTTCGTTGGCCAGTTCCACAGCTTCAAGGCGGTATTATGCAGGATGCAGGAGGAAAACCCAGATAAGTACGGACACAGTGGTGTTGAGCTCGCATCTTTCCATAGCGTCTCCAAGGGCATAGTTGGCGAGTGCGGACACCGCGGGGGCTACTTTGAGCTCTACGGTTTCGATCTAGAGGTAGAGGCCAACATCTATAAGCTCGTCTCCATCATGCTATGCGCCCCTGTCATCGGCCAGTGCTTAGTAGAGCTTATGGTTAACCCTCCGCAGCAAGGAGACCCGTCGTACGAGCTCTATAAGAAGGAGTATGACGGTATTTTCGAGGGCCTTAGACAGCGCGCTGCCACTCTGTATAAGGGTTTTGCCGAGATGGAGGGCGTTGAATGTGAGGAGCCGCAGGGCTCTATGTACCTTTTCCCGACTATTAAGCTGCCCCAGAAGGCCGTAGACGCGGCCAAGGCTGAGGATCGTTCGCCCGATGAGTTATACTGCCTCAGACTCTTGGAAGCGACAGGTATTTGCGTCGTGCCTGGTGCTAGCTTTGGCCAGAAGGAGGGCACACTCCACTTCCGCATAGCGTTCCTCGCCCCAGGGACGGAGTGGGTGGGCAGTATCGTCAAGTTCCATAAGGAATTTATGGATAAGTATAGGGCTTAACGGTAGTTAAGAGGCAGTGTAGGGTTATGATCATTGAGTTAATATTATCGAATATTTTTTAGAATAGTTCCCGATTCTCTCTCTCTCGCAAAGTTGTCTTATTACGAGTAGACGCGCGCAGGTGGACATTAGTTAGTTAGTTAATAAGTTAGCTACGGAGGAGTGACTAGATGATTATCTCACTTTTTAGCACAACCCCTGTCCCTTGTTATTTAGTTGGATAGAGATCTTCTATAACAGCTCGGAACTTTGCTGATATTCTTTCTTCTGATATCACACGCTACAGTCTCATAACAGCTTTGCATAGCCCAACCTCCGAACACCGGTACTCTGACGAGACGTTCGAACGGTCTAGTTAACTAACTACTGTCTACCCATGTTCTCACCCACCAGACGCCTGAACCACAGCCTCCACAAGGTCAACAACATGTTGGATATCTGCGTCGTTGGCGGCGGCGGCGTGGGCACAATCGCAGCTTATGCCCTGGAGAAGTCGCAGCGCGCCCGTGTCACAGCAATCCTACGATCCAATTACGCGCTCGTGAAGGAACGTGGTTTCGATATCGACTCGATCGATCATGGAAAGATCACAAACTGGAGGCCGCATAACGGTTAGGCTACAACGATCCTCCTCTCACTCAGGCCTGGGGCTAAACTCATCTTTCTTTCTGACAGTTGTCTCCTCCTTCACCTCGGCCGCCGCCGACAAGAAAAGCTATGACTTTGTTGTCATCACCACCAAAGCCCTGCCAGATCTGACGTCCTCTATCGTCACGGAGCTGAAACCTTTGATCACGCCGGGCAGAACCAGCATCGCGCTGCTCCAGAACGGATTGGCCATCGAGGCTCCGTTCGCCGCCGCCTTCCCCAGCACACCCATCTTCTCGAGCGTCAGCATGGTCGGCTCACGCCTCACAGACTCGACCTCGGTGTTCCAGCAATACCCGGATGTATCCAACATCGGCGCCCACTTCCACCACGTCGACGACACGTTCACGCGCGCAGCACAGCACAGCGCCGCCGCGCTCTACGTCGACGTGTACAACGCCGGGCTCGCCGACGCGAAGCCCAAGACTAACGCGCGCTGCCTGCTCGTCGAGGATATCGTCGGCGCCCGATGGGCCAAGCTGCTGTGGAACGCCTCGTTCAACACCCTGTGCACGGTGCTGCGTATCCCCGTGGGCGAGCTGCTCTCGGGCCCGGGCCGGGACACGCTGCTGGAGCCAGCGATGCGGGAGATCGCGGCCGTGGCCACCGCGGCGGGCTACGGGGACGCCGTGTCGGAAGACATGATCCAGAACAAGCTTCACGACTCACCTCCCACTAGCACGTTCCGGCCCAGTATGCTGGTCGACCTGGAGAATGAACGGCCGCTGGAGTTGGAGGTGATTCTGGGGGCGCCGTTGAGGGTGGCCGCGGAGATGGGTGTTAGTACGCCGGTGTTGACTCAGGTCTATGAGCTGCTGAAGCAGGTTCAGTGGAAGTTGACAAGAAAAGAGAGAGAGTAGTCCGGGGGGTTCTAATCTGGCAAGGATTTATACCTCCGTCTAAATATCACGGCATGATTCGTGGATGCATAGCACTGGACATGTTATTCAAGAAGTAAGAGCGATTATCTCCACCAGATCATGAGTAGTTATACGTTTTTTATATTGAATCCCCCCCGTTCGGGAGTTGAGGAAGCAGGTCTAACTAGGTAGGTATCATGGCCGACTCATTCTCCTGATGGACAGCGTCAAAACCGGAGTCCTGGGCGAAGAGACTCTTTGTATTCCCACTCATCTCGATCCTGGATATAGCGAGGAGTGTCCGCCACGATGGAGCACGGGAGGTAGCGTGTGTGGTCGATGCGGTATGTCACAGTGCCGCCCACTCGGTCGAGAGCCGAGGCGATGGCCGCGTCACACATAGTATGACATGAGCTTTCCCAGCGGCCAGAAATAGCTTCGGCGACCCATTTCTGTTCCAGGGATTGCTTCAACTCCAGGGCGTTGCTCTCCAAGACGGCGACCTCGAGATGGCGGAGTGCGTCCATGATGATTGCGGCGGCCGGAGCCTCTCGAACCTCCAGGACCTTTTCGCCGGTGCTAATGGGCTCAAGGCCAAGGAATCGGCCATGGCCAAACTTGCCCACCTCCTTGTTCAGCAGCGCGATGGCGTCCGCAAGGGGCAGTCTATCACTGTTGACCGAGACCAGGTTGCCCTTCTCAAAGGTAAGCGTGAGCTTCTCGGGCTCGTAGTGTCCGCGATGCACCGTCCACTCATAAGCATCTTCAGGGACATGGAAGCTCTCCGGGTTGTCCAGCGGACCGGCCTCGAACTCTCGGCACCACAGGTTGTCATCGCTGCTCAGCTTGCGGTCGGACTTGAAGGCCAGTCCGACGGCAGACAGCTCCTGTGCTTTCTGCTCCCGCGAGACAACCGAACGGACATATGGGCTTCCGAACTGTCCAGGAAAGCCATAGCGTCGAATGCTGTTGTTGAGCCGAGGCAGACTGTTCTGGGACAGGTTCGCCGTGTGAAGCAACAGCCCGGCATTCAGGGCCTTGGCATAGTCTGCCGTCAGCCGGGCGATGACGGGACGGCTGAGGGAGCTGCTGATGGGATATATGCCCAGATACTTGGCGTGAGCGCGAATCGCCGATGTGACACCTTTCTGGATAAATAGTTCCCGCCCATCGAGGCGAGTGAACGTAGCACCGAAGTGGGCGGCAACTTGGGTCAGCTGGTCCTCGTCAATGAGCCCCCCAACATCTACCACGACCGCGTGGACATTTGTGAAGCCTAGCTGCTGGAGCCTTAGGAGCATGTAGGTGCTGTCCAAGCCGCCGCTGAACATGGTGACGACGGGAGTGTGTCTGTCATGGTATTGTGCGATGTGTGCAAAGCTTTCGACCGTAGACCCTTCACCCTAGGCGAGTTATTAACGTCAATATACGGAGTAGTTGTATATATATAACGAACGACTTGGTGACTAACGTTGGGTGGTAGGGATGCATTCACCATGGTCCCTGAGCTTTATGAATCAAGCAAACAAAAAGACAAGAATGAAAACGACCTTCTTTAGAGTGGGGTATTGAGATTCCAGTGTAGTTAATTGGTATTATCTTTCAAATGCTCTTCAGCTTGGTCGTTTTATGTTGAAAAAGATCAATACAATACCCACAAGTCCGATAATGCTGGGTTTAAATTGCGGGATATTTAGGGATCCAACGGGGAATTCGCACCCAGCAGCTTAGTATATACGGAGTACAGTAGCACAGTAAGAAATTAGCGTACGGGTATGTAGCCTCAAGTACCGAGTATGGAGTATCCGTAAGGCTTTTATGTTATGTGCGTCTGATCCTTTGTACTCGGTCCATGCAGACACATCTTAACTACACGAGAGTTGTACATGTAGACATCTACATATTTACACGAGACACAGCCAATCAATCGCGCGACGATCTGTAAGCCGCTAGCGTTACACAGAACATGGATCCCGGATACGCTAGGGATCCCTGCATAGCGCCTAGTGTTAGTGACCGTACGGAGTACGTACATCGTGACATATACATACACTATCCGTACACCGCCTTGATATAAGCAACTTATATACTTTCCTTGGCTATAAATATCCTTATAATTATAGGGTTTTAAATATTTAGTTAAAGTGAACTAATTCCCCTATATATAATTATATTCTTTAGTGTAAATCTTAGCAAGTTAATATATACTATTTTATAATAATATATTTAAAAAATAGTACTATAATATATATATATATAAACATTCTATACAAGGCTTGTAACCTATCGGCCTTATCCTGAAAGAACGCTGAATTATTAGTCCTATAAGCCAATGAACTTGGGTGAATCACATTACACCATCAAGTTATCAAACTAGGCTTCAAATCCGTCGAGATCTCGAGATACCGCAGCACCGCGTACCGTCAAGAGTTGCTCCGTCGGTCGGTCAGTAAGGTAGAACTCAAGGTAGCCAGCTGAATGAATGCTGTTGTGCCGCTAACTATCTGGTGTCGTCTTCCGCATCAATAACCAACTCCGCCGTCGCAGAAATGCCTAAACAGCCACCCTATGCTCATGCTGTGCTGCTTATGACACTGAACTCTGCCCAGCCTTACAGCCTGTTATCTACGGGACTACTTCGTGATACAAAGTTATGTAACATGGCCTATACAGACACAAATCACCTCTGTAACCTCTATCACAAAAGAATCTCAGCTCTCGGCTTCCCTCAGCCCTAAGCCCTCACTGGGTCTCCTCTTAGCATGCCCAATGCAACTTGCAAGTGTACCGTCCCATGCTCTCCGTCCTCGACCTCATCGACCTGGCCCCATCGCTCGACCAGGCGCTGCAGGTGAGACCACAGGCCAAATCGATAGAGGAACTTGAAGACGGCGCTGTAGGCGCTGTCCAGAGAACCCACGACCCACGCGTGGTTTGCGCTCGCCGCCTCGCCGACAATGTGGAACTTGCTATCCGCGGCTGGGCGCGTGAGGTATGGATACAGGTTGCTGAACTGGCCTGGCCCGTAGAGGGCAAAGGCACCCGCGCTGAAAGGATCGTTCTGCCAGGCCCAGGCGTGGTATCTGCCCGTGAACGAGGACTTGATCTTCTCATACGTGATCTTGCCGGCGTGCAGACGAGCGAGGTTCTGTATGATGAGTTCGACCAGCTCCTGCTCGCTGGGCGGACGCTCCTCCGGGCTATCCGCCTGACATGTCCGGTTGGCAATCATGGAGCCCAGACGCGTAGCATCCTGCGCCCAGGTATACGACGCAAGCAGAATGGCAGGCTTATCGTCGCCGTCGTTGAGGTTGTAGGATGGGTATATGCACGTCCGCAGCGGGAGGTCGGTCGATGAGCACCCCCCTTCGCGAATGCCACAGTCGACAATCCACCATGGGTAGCTGAACTGCAGAGCGATCTTGGCTGATTCGTCGTAGTGCAGACTGCGGATGGCTTCCTTTTGAGCTGGGTGTAGGTCGAGGCCAGACGTGTCTATTCGCGACAGGCAACCCAGCGTCGTGGTGTTGAATACCGTCATGTATCCAGCCCGTGGCTCCGGCTCGCCCGCAACATGGACCGTCATGTTATCTTCAGCCTGGGAGCTCCGGTCAAGGGCCATCTTGTGCACACGCTTGCCCGTCTCGACCTTGCCATGGATCCGCTGCTCCATGGCCTCGATGACTTTGCCTGTTCCTCCTTTGACGCAGTGCCACTCCACTTCCTCGCCGCAGCCGTCAAAGTCGCACGAGTCCATGACGCTCTCGGAGAAGGCCTGGTCGAAGAGGTTTGTCGAGGTGCTCTGTGTCTCCAGCCACTGGATCGAGTGGAAGTCAAAATATCTTCCCAACCCATCGTGGCCCCCTCGCCTCAGATACTCTCTGGTGCTGAAGTGGTCCACCGCCATCAGGCACCTGAAGCCTGTCTCGAAGTCTTCTGCCATGGCTCGTTTGAAAGGCCCAAACCTGTCTTCCAGGATGCCTTCTACGTTGTCAACCACATCGTCAGGCACTGTTCCACCCCTACTGACGCTCACGCCGTAGGGATCTCGTGTGGTCGCGGAAAAGGGGCGGTCGTTGAACAGCCTCGGGCAGTTGGTGCCCTGGAGATGGTACTTGAGTAAGGGCACGCCCGTTCTCTTGAAGAGATCAAAGGTGCGCTGCATCGTCGGGATGTCAGGGTACCGCATCGCACCAATATCATAGTAGTCATTCTCCTCTTCGCTGAAACGGTGCGTGTAGACGCGGCCACCTACGCGGTCACTTGCTTCTAAAATGTCATACTCAAGGTTCGATACCCGGAGATCGTCTAGAATCATGGCAATGTAGAGGCCGGCGATGCCAGCCCCGACGATGCACACCTTCCGGAGTGGCAGGCCGGGCTCCGTCACGGCGCAGGTGGCTGTGGCGACGGAGCTTCCATGCCCTTTGCGGCCCTTGCGGTAGGCCGGGTCCGGAGGGAGGTTGTATGGTGTGAGGGCCGGCACCGGCACTGGCTCTACGCCCGAGAGGGGCAAGGGAATGCCTCTTTTGGTGAGCTCCAAAAGTTCACTGCAGAGCTTCTCTCGGACCAGTCGATTAGCCCAGCAGCTTCGGATCGATCTTGGGGGAGCAGTTGAGCCGGCGGCATGGGCCATGTTCTCGCCGGAGAGGCGGGCCACCACCATCCGAGCGAGAACAGCAGCCAGCTCTGCAAAGTCCCCAATATGACTTGGTCGTCCGCTGGTCGCCCCAACGTCCACCGAGATTCCATTCATTGTGTCCGCTTCCGAAATGTTGCATGGTCAAGAATCCAAGGATCTGCATGCGCGGGCGGACCAGGTAATTAAATTGGCGTCACAAGCAAGGGCATATACGAAGAAGTAGCCTGATGTCCAAGAAGGATTGCATCCTGCCTTATTCCTTCGCCGTCAGAGTTTCAGACAAGGACGAGCCAATTGATCGACCCACGAGGGACCATCTCGAGCTTGGAGACGGGGTAAAGTCTGAGGAGTACCTTTAGTGTAAGTAACGAGGGTTAGTCGTGGAATTAGGAGTACTCAGTATAGCAATTCCTTGAACTAGTGAATTCCAAGGCTTTAAGGGATATACCTCAAGTATATATATTTTTAGGAGGATAATATAGGGTAATTTAGTCTAACTAGTATAATTTAATATAAGTTTCTCTAATAAGATCTTTTTACTACTATAAGTTAGAGTTTTTATATAGTTCTCCTTAAGTATAAAAACAGAAGTATATTAGGCTTTTTTATAAATAAAAAAAGATATTCTACTTAGCTACTATATATATAGAGTAAAGTTAAAACTTAGTAGAGAATTATACATAGGGACTTTAATTCTCACACTACTCATACCTCATCCCGCTACATAAATGAGGTCTCATATTATCTGTACAGCCTGCCTCCCCATTCCCAAACCGGCATTCAGTCGGGGCCATGAGTACTACACTAATAGGTGACAATGTAAGTGGATGTCATTCTACTCGAGCCACCCCTTGTCGTTTTATGCAGCTAGTACCTGTAAGATCGGGCCGTGAGGATCATACTACGCTAACGTTAGGAGGCAGCTGCTTACATCAGACAGAGTGCGGAGTCGCGTGGGGGCAGTACATACGCAAGTTCCTACGGAGTAGGCAGCCTTATACGGAGTATTGTAAGAAAACGATCCCTGTCCACTGACTACGTAGCACGCTGGCGCAACTTCGCGATATGAAGATCATGGTGAGGCAGCGCTAACTTCTTACATTCACAGGGTTAGTAGTACGCCTAAGAAGGACACTCGGCGTATCCTCATATGGTAGGCAGCCGAGGTCTTCATTCAACCTACATATGACTACGGAGTCTATGGGTATGGGGCCGTGAGGCCCGAACTGTAACCTCGCAGCTACGGTGTACGATCTGCCTGCCTTTATTCGGCTGGCGGCTACAACTCCCGAGGCTGGCCATGGTATCAGCTGCAAGTTAGAATCGCGGCAAGCTATACATCCAGCCCAACGCGATGCCGGCCCTGGGCCGCCCAAATGGAGACATCTCGGGTTTTCAAATGCGTTATTTACGACTTGTGAGGCCGGCCGCGATGCCCATCACGTATTGACCAACGGTCAAGTCAGAGGATTTCTAACTATATATTAGTTTATAAGTAGTATACTAGTTAAACGGGGAACGAAATTGGACGAAATGCATATTAGCCAGCTTCTACCACATGGCACTAGGAACTTTCTTTCTTCTATCCCTCACAAATGAAATATGGCCTATACGCTCTTGTCGAGTGACTGTGCCAGACACATTTCATAGTACTGGCCTCGAAGCTGCAGCAGCTGCTCGTGGGTGCCTTCCTCCAGAATCTTGCCATCTGCAAACACAAAGATGCGATCGGCATTTCGGATCGTGCTGAGACGATGTGCCACGGCAATTGTAGTGCGATTGGTGGCTGCGTTATCAAGGGTGTCCTGCACGAGGCGCTCAGTCTCGGTATCCAAGGCACTGGTGGCTTCATCCAGTAGAAGCACCTGTGGGTTTCGGATCAGAGCCCGGGTGATGGCTATGCGCTGGCGCTGACCACCAGAAAACTGGAGGCCACCGGTGCCAGAGAGGGTGTCGAGACCTTCGGGCAGAGATGCGATGAAGTCGTGTGCATTAGCTTGCCGGCACGCCTCAAGGATCTCCTCATCCGAAGGCGTAGTCTCTAGGCCAAGCAATATGTTTTCCCGAACCGACACCTGGAATAGCGTCGGCTCCTGTTGTACAAGCGACATTCGTGCACGCAGGTGGCGCAGCGACACTGAGTTGATGTTTCGATTGTCCCACAGGATTCGACCGCCAGTAGGATCGTATAAGCGCTCCAGCAGAGCAATGACCGTGGTTTTTCCGCATCCCGAAGGACCAACGCAGGCCACGTAGGAGCCGTGGGGAACCTGTACGGCATATGTAAGTGATTCCTATTGCGAACAGGTGGTGGGTTGCATGCAGAATCCCTAGGGGAAACCGATGGCCTCACGGAGAATTAACTTACCATCATATTGATGCCATTGAGCACGCGAGCTGCAGCTCGCTGTGTGTAGGAGAATTCTACATTATCCATCTGAATAGGGCCGTCGGAAGGAGGCTTGAGCTCCGCACTATCACTCTGATCCTTTTCGTTGTTGAAAGGCGAGGGTTGCTTACGCAGCCAAAAGAGGTGATTGGCAGCATGGCGCGCCGACGCCAGGGATCCCATATAGCCAGAAATCTGCCCAGCCGCTTGGCCACCAAAGACAACGGCCAGGAAGATGACAAAGAACTGAGGGACCGTGTACTCTCCATCAGCAATCAAGCGAGAGCCGTACCAGAAGCCGAGGGCCATAATAAGGAACTCGACCGACTGAGACAAGGCTAGCCCCAGAATCGTCAGGGATAGACTGCCAGCTGAACGCTTAGCAATCGTTTCCAGGATGTCGTTGTACTCGGCGCAGATCCGCTCCTCGAGCGTAAGCGATGCCACGGTACGGATGGCTGTAACAGCCTCCGTGGCCAGCGCAGCGCAGGCGGCGAAACGCTCACCATTCTCCATCTCCAGCTTCATCTCTAGTCTGACTTTGAGGAAGCCGCTTCCGACGATGACCGGCAGACCCACCAAGACGACCACCAGACCGAGTTTCCACCCGAAGGCGATGGCAAGGATACTGCACGAGATCAGACTGACGACCGCGATGAGCACGATGAAGATGTTGACCGAGATCAGCTCCTGCAGCGAGGCTGGTACCGAGGTAAGTTTGGAAGCCAACGCTCCTGAGGCGTGGTTTGGCTGGTCAAAAAAGTCTGGCTGTAATCTGAGGATGAGGGAGAAGAGCTCGGATCGGTACTTGCGAGTCGCAGCTTGCATGATCTGTACAGTAACTGTCAACATCGATCCTTCGCATCGCGGGTTTGTTTGTAGTTAGGAAAGAGACGTACCATATTGACGGTGAATCCAATCACGAAATAGCCAATAGCGACGACGATAGCTATGATGAAGAAGATGAGGGAGAAGAAGTTGGCTCGCTCTCTCGCCTCATCTGGTGGGAGTGCAAACACGCTGATGAGCCTAGAGAATAGAACAGCCTGGGCAGGGCTGGCCCCTCCGGCTACGATGGTAGCCGGGAGTGCTAGCATGAACCACTTCATGAGGCCTTGTTGCTCGGAGAATAGAATCCGCAGACATGAAAGGATAGAATGATTAAGTGTCTCCTTGTCATCCTTTTCCTTGATGGTCAGTTCCTCGAGAGGACTGGAAGGCTCCGCTAGAGCATCGACAGTATCGTGCTGGTGCTGCTGGCTAGGGTTCTCTCGGCCTTTTTCTTTCTGTTCTCCCAGATCCTGTGCACGGACAAGAGCTGCGTACCGGCCGTCCTTGGCGATAAGTTCATCATTTGTACCTTGTTCTACCACCTTACCAGCCGATACGAGCACAATATTGTCGGCGTTCTTGATGGTGGCCAGTTTGTGGGCGATGACGAGCGTGGTCCTGTTTACGGACGCTTTTTGAAGAGCATCTTGAACAATACCTTCAGCGCGGGGGTCTGGATGAATTGTAAGCGCTCGTTCGGTCTTTGATTTGGAAACAGGAAAATAAGCACTTACCTAGAGCACTTGTGGCCTCGTCGAGCAGCAAGACGGAGGGGTTCGAGATGATGCTGCGGGCAATGGCGACGCGCTGCTTCTGCCCGCCACTCAGCATGTGGGCACGCTCGCCAACCTGCGTCTGGTACCCTTCTGGCATGGCCTGAATGAAATCGTGCGCATTGCTCAGCTTGCAAGCATCTTGTACCAGTCGCATTTGCTCCTTAGCTGGTAGTTCGCGCTGGGGACCGACGAGGCCCTTCGCCACGTTCTCGAAGACAGTACCGCGAAAGAGAATATTTTCCTGCTGGACAATGCGGATGTTGCTGCGCAGCCACTGCGTGTTGTACAAGGACAGGTCTTTACCATCAAGCAGGATCTCACCTGATTCAGGCACGTACCATCGCTCCAGCAGACCAACAACGGTGGATTTACCGCATCCACTGGCGCCCACCAGCGCCGTCGTCTTGCCGGCGGGAATGTGCAAATCGAACTCGTCGAGCACCTTTACCGATGGACGCGACGGGTAGGCGAAATTTATACCGCGCAACTCGATCTCGCCGCGGTTTCGGTCGGGCTGGTCACCATCGGTAGAGAGCGGGTCGAGCTCGGATGGCTTAGCCATAAGAGTGAAGAGTTCATTGGCAGCCGAGGCGGCACCGCCAATAGAAGCGACGTAGACGGAAATCTGAAGGAGACCCGTGGTAGCGATGGTGACGGAGAGAAGAACCGTCAGGACAGTGCCAGCGTTGTCGATCTCGCCGCTGGCGAACATGCGGAAGCCCTGCCAGAAGGCAAGCGCCATGCCGGCGAGGGTGCAAAACTGCTGGGTAGAGTGAACGAGGCCAACGTTGGGTGATTTCTTCTTCCCGACCTTCTGAGCCGCAAGCAGGAAGTCGTCGTAGCGAGCCACAAGCTTCTCATGGGCCCAGAAGGAGTGGACAGTCTTGACAGAGCTGAGGGCTTCCTGGGCCAGAACAGCGGCCTGTGAGTATATTTTGACCATCTTAGCCTCCTGACCGGCGTCGATGGACATGCCTACGCTGAGAATGACGAGGATGCCCGGGATGAGCGTCATGACAATGAGCGTCAGCTTCCACTGGAAAGTTAGGGCCACAATGAAGGCAGCCCAGAACGTGGCTATGGACTGTATAATGGCGGCGAGCTTCTCGGCGATGCCTTGGTTGATCTTGTCGCCGTTGGTCGTGACCTGCGAGGCAATAGAGCCAATTGTCTCCTTATCAAAGTGCCAAATCTCCTGTCGCAGCGTCGCTTCGAGCAGCTTCTTGCGGATCGTCATGGTGGTTCGGATGGCGGCCAGCGACACGGCCAGGTTGGCAATGTAGCTCGCCACAAAGCGACCGACGAAAAGATAGACGAACCATAGCACGAAGACGTCGACGGTTTCTGTGAAGTCCGCAGGGTCTGCGTCATTGGATGCGAAGTCGTTGAAGTCGCCTACAAATCCGCCGAAGATGATAGTCATGAGAGGGAGAGCGGCGCCCGCCCCGATGGACATGATGAAGCCCAGTGCATAGAGGGCGATTGCAATGCCATCACAGAATGTGAAGACTTTCTGTTGTACGTGTCAGCAGGCTTTTGGTTCCCGGACAATTCTCTCCTTAATGTGATCGGTCCTCGTCTCCCCTCCTCTCTTGTTTGCCGGTGATTTCATGTTCGTTCTATATTTTCTCTGGAGATAACTTACAAAATACGGCCCCATACCTGCCGGTTTCTCTTCGGCCTCGCCCTTTTTGTCTTTATCCTCCTCGCTGTCGTTCTTGAGCGCTTCACGCGAATCTTTGCGTGTCGGTTCGGCGTCGCCATCGGCGCCAGCAAGGCCAGCCGAAGTCGACGGCGCCGACATTTCATACTCTTCCCGCGACTGCCCCAGACTCATTGTCACGAGTGGGTGCGAGGTGGTTGTATGTGAGTTTGGGTGATTAACGATGGGCGGCCCATAGGCGTCGGAGGGGGTTGTGTTTTCGCGGGCGCGAGATCAGTTGCAGAGCAAACTCGTTGTAGTCGCTATGGGGGGAAAAGAACAAGGGGAAAAAATCCAGAGGTGCCAATGCCACTATTCTGTTGGTTGGCTCCAGCACTGAGCCAACAGTTCTTGGCTGTGTCGTACGTGCTTACCGCCTGTAGGCAAACACTGCGCCGTTCGGTTGTGGGGACAAAGAACATACGTCACGTCGCATACAAACAAAGAAAGTCGTGAACCGGAGAGCAATAATATTACTTCCAGTAAGAATATGCCTGCAACATAAGCATACTAGCCAGCGCTAAGGAGTGAACGATGAATCTGAAAACGCATTTAGGGGGCTGGCTGCCTTGCGGATAGAATCACTCCCACCCATTGACGCGTCCTGTCAGATGGACATTGGGGCAGGTCAGGGGTTCTTAGTTAGATACTTATGTACGGATACGGATAGGTACTTTAGGAGATCCACCTATTATCAGCCGTTCGACACGGCCCGGGGGGAAGAAGAAGACCGGGCGTCGATCGAAGCCACCAGCGGTCGGCTTGGCATGCGGCTGTGGCTTGTTTCTTATTTGCATCGGGGGCACAGTTTCGCGCTAAGCCCTAGGCAAGCCCCAGCTCGATTGAAGGCCGCTGACACACCCTCCAACGCTGCGCGCTTCCCACTGCCGTCTCCCTATTCGGAATAGCTGCGTTCTCTACCCACCTCGTCTACTACCTCACAGCTGCGCCAGCGATATGATCAGTGTCACCAAGTTGACACCGAACTAATCAAACAGGATATGAAATAGGATGATCAATGCGTTCCTGGCATACCCGCTGACGCTAGCACTTGCTCGGTGAGCCTGACGAGGCCCTCTCGGCGCCCCAGTCTTCTAAGGCTGCAAATAAGTCCACACGGGTCCCGTAAGCCAATAGTTACAGCCTGCACCTGACCACCTAGGAATCGCCTCGCCCCCGAATAGCACCGGTACTTCTTTATACTACCGCAGGATACGGAGACTTTATTGAGTCTTTCGCGGCAGCAACGATCGAACATAACGAGTCTAGGACCCCACCCCTGATAAACGCTGATGGCGGGGGTTTGATACAATTGTGGCTGCCACTGCCGTTGGATGGATGACTCTTTAATAAATTTACATGGACGCCTCAGAGTATAGAAGTCGATGAAATCTCTGTTCTAACATCAGTGACCTCCACACAACGCAGCAGCCTTCCCATCACAGTATCTCCCTTGTATTTCTCGTTGATAAGTTACGCAATGGCTTCCCGGCACATCTTCTCCGGCACTCGCCGAGTCCCCTTTCTGCGTAATCTCACAGCCCACCGCAGCCTTACTACGGCCGGCTCTACGGGTCGTCTACATGAATAGTAAGTATTCAAACTATAGCTTCATCGATCGTAATCACGGGCCTCGGGTGGCGAGTTGTCTCACCTGATTCTTGCCAAAATGGCTTCGATCTACTCTGTCCCGCTGTCGAGATTAAGCTGACGAGAGACATAAGCGTCGTGGTTATCCACGACAAGTCGGCTTCGAAGCGCCCGGCGCAAACTCCGCTAGCACTGCCCTCGCTGCAAAACATATCCTTTGTTGGCAATATCTTGGGCAAGACTCCTGACGACATTCGTGGTGATATGCTGGCTTGTCAAGCATCCTCGCGAGAAGAGATCCAGTCGAAGCTCAGGCATCACCCCTTCGCAAAGGCGAGTCACATCGAGCCCCTTTCTTCTTCGTCCGTCTAAGCTCCGTGTGTCTGACCAGTGTCGCTATTGTAGGACGTATGGGATATGAGTACAGTCTCAATTTGGCCGTTTGAGACCGTGCATAACAGCTCCATCGATGATGTTGAGGCTCACAATGTTGTGAATTTGGAAGCCAATACAGCCACTTCTTGATTACAGCGCAGATATTGACTCAAATAACTCACGAAAGTCTCGGGTGTGACAACCTTTGGATTTTCTTTTGTTCCTGATAAGTATGTAGAAAAGAAAAGACGCTCTCTATCTAAAAATGATCAATTCACATGCACATCCTAAGTATTACCTGGCTTGGGCTGCGGCGTCTGAACTTGCGACTGGAATGGGAAGATCTTGACATTCTCCCAATCCCAGATTCCTTCCTGTATAAACAAGTCCGATTCGAGTAGCTTATAGATATTGTCCCGCGTCACATCGCGCAGGACCATGAAACTTCCCATGAATGGCCTATCTTCTCCCTCTGGATTCTTGACGCAAGGCTGCGTGAAAAGAGGGCCCGCGAAGGAAACGTAGCCTTCGTTATGAAGGCGTCGAAAGTTTACGTGGTGTCGCGGACGAATTTCATATCGTCGTTGAAGCTACAATAGAGAGGATGGATTAGCCCAGCACACCAGAAGAAGCAAGGGATATCACAAAGCAGTTTTGGCAACACATACTATGCCCTTCCGGTCGGGGATAATCACAAGCCATTCTTTCGCTTTCACATTCTGAGTTGCACCCTCAGGAATTGTGGACACAAACGAAGACATCGTCCGTGCTGGTATAGCTGGCAGTATATTCTTGCGGGCCACGCTCAGGCGAGAGGGCAAATGCGAGTTGGGAAGGAGTCGCAACATAGTGCCAGCAACGCTTAGAAAATTCGATCGATCACTAGAACAATAGGATGATAGGAAAAGATCATACAAATTGGCTGGACGCTCGCTAAGAAACTACTATAGAAGGCAGACGGCCGTAATGTACTCGTTACTCGCAAAGCTGACTTCTTACAGATCAGAAAATTACACGGATAGGGAGGATTCGGAATCAATAAGCGGATGTTGCTTAGTATGACACACCCCGAGACATGAGACATACTGGACATGTGGCATATACCCCTAGAGGTGTTGAGTGGACTGAGCATGAAGATAGGACAGGAAGGATTCAGGCCCCGACATAGTCTATAGCCTATGTGGAATCAGTACACGAGTGGACACTATCGTCTAACTATGGTACATATTGGGCACGTTCTCGCAAAAGGTGCTCAGACAGGCTTACTGCTAGGGCTGACACCAGTGCAGATCCCTCTTTCAGGCGGACCCCCCGACATATCGTATATGCGGACCGTTGTGCTCGCAGCTCGCAGTCTAGGTTTAGATGAGGAGCGCATACTCCGTAGTCCGTATACACACGCACATTAGAAGGATGAGTGCCAAGTGGGGATCCAAGAGGCCGTGACCCCACTAAGGTTGTTTTTACATATGTCCCTCGTTGTATCAAGAATTAACGTTACACGTTGCAGACTTGGCTTCTTGGGCCCAAGATGGGAACTACTCCCAGCTGGAATCTTAAGGTACCTAGTTAATGGATCTACGTATACGTTAAAGCCATATATAGTGAGCTTAGGCATGAACGTACTGGAAGAAAATATTATCACTAAATAAGGATTAGAATAGGTAAGTGAAGTGTATAAATTTTTAATAAGCTAGAGTAAATATAAAAAACCAACTAAATACTCTAGGGTAGGAATAATAGTTAGAACTAAGAAAGAGTAAAAGAATATTATTAAATATATAAGTTTTATAGAATTATAAATTAATAAGTAAGATACTAATTTTATTTATTTAATTAATAAACTTTTTTATTATTAAACCTCTATATAAACTAGGATTAGGATTACATATCAGCATGAGCGGGCTTAAGATCAGGATCGTCAGCAGGATCATCAGCAGGATCAGGATCAGGATCTCAAGCAAGGAACCCGAGTCCTAGCGAGGGCGGCAGGTTCGCCTATGCCTAGGGGGACGGCGAAGCCTCCACATCGGGGTTTTGTAACGGTCTTCTCTCTCTACATTCCTCAACACGGAAAGCCGATGAATATACTCCGTAGGATAGACGGCAACCCTAATCAAGTGCGACATGCTTACATGTATCCTGCACGGATGGTCCTCCACCAAGGCAGGCCCACACGATCCAAGCAGTGCTCGGGGTGTTGGAATAAGGTAGCCAGCTCACCCCCCTAGCTGGTCCCACCCCTACCCCGGTATCGACGTAGTTCTTGAGTCGAACTCTCCGGATTGCTTCCGTGGAAGAGATGTTCTCTGAACGACCAGGGGATGCAAGCTTTGGGAGTTAACTTCATATGTATTGTGACGTTTTTCCCACAAGTTTTGAGCTTTACCTAGAGTCACCACTCAAGAGACACAACTTGATCAGAGACTTAGTATTGAAAAATGACGAAAACCAATTCTTTCGGGAGCGCCATCAAGGGCTTGGTATCTGATACCAATGATTCCCTTGACACGCTGCGGCGGCAGGCCAGTCGACTTTGTTACGCAGACTTGGCTACTGTTGAAACCGTTACGCCATGCACGACTTTCCAGCGCAGCGCACTCAAGCGCCTGAACTATATTCAACAAAGTCACATCGGCCATGTTGTGTACGATGTCCCTCTCGATGTGAATATCGACCGTCTGGCCAGTTCCTGGAGCGAGGTTGTCCACCAGACCCCAGCGCTTCGGACTCGGATTGTGCCATTGAACCCCCGAACACAGCACCAGGTTACTATTTCCAACTGCTTCACGTGGACAACATATTCGGAAGAGTTGAGCAAGACCATCAAGAATGAGGAGATTGCAGCGGAGGAGGAAGGGTCCCCGTGCAACCGATATGCCCTGCTGGAGACGTCCGGGAAGAGATATCTGGTTTGGACATTTAGTCATCTGCTGGTGGATCAGACTCTGCAGCACCATACTCTTCGAAGGGTTCTGGCAGCCTATGATGGAACCAGCGCTTCAGCGGCCGAAGAGCCGGCCGAAACCAGCAATGGAAACGCAAACTTTGCAGATTCCAACGGTGATGACAAAAAGGAAGAGAAAGAGGAAGAGGAAGAGGAGGAACTAGCTGGGCAGGTATTCCCAGTATTGCCTCCGAATCCAACAATTATCCGCCCTGAAGCACAGATGGAACTCGAGTTTTCCCTTCCCACCACAGGCGAATATCTACGGAACAAAGAGGCTATCTGTCATGTTGCACTGGCCATGCTGCTATGTCGATACACAGATTCCCCGGTGGCCCTGTTCGGGACCTTTCACCAGCGACCATCATCCCGCGCGAGGGAAACGGGAGAGAAGGGTCCTCGGGCCGTGACGCCATTGAGTGTGCGCTGCCCCCAGGACCAGCCACTTTCTAGTGCAATTAAAGACGTGACTTCCATGACATCGACACGGGGCGATGGATCAGTGGACGACCCGAAGTTCCAAACAGTGCTGGACGTGGTCGTAGGCGAGGAGCCCGATGCCCCTGTATCACGTCTCCATCAATTTGTTGAAGCCTCCAACGCCATACTCCCACACACCAACGGTGCTTTGCTGTTGAGTTGTCAGATGAGGTATAGCTCGGGGAGAATACACGCCCACTATGATTCGAGGGTGATCGATCCCAAACAGATGGCTCGGTTCCTGCGACAGCTAGGTGGCTTGATCCGACAATGCCATCACGCGGACATTCACCTTCCTCTGCGAGATCTGCACGTGCTGCCGCAAGAAGACTTGGCGGAGATCATGAAGTGGAATAGAGTCCAGCCTGAAACACAGGCGGTCTGTATCCATCATGTAATCTCCCAAAGAGCGTCCCTAATGCCGCAGGAGGATGCTGTGTGTGCCTGGGACGGGTCATGGTCTTATGGTGACTTGGAGCGGCTGTCTTCCCGTCTCGCGAGCCATATACTATCTGGAAAGCATGAGGTGGGCCCTATTGTGCCTCTGTGCTTTGATAAGTCGAAATGGGTGCTGGTCGCGATACTAGCTGTGCTTAAGGCGGGCAAGGCCTTTTCCTTGATTGATCCTGGAGTCCCACCCGCCAGAATGGCACAGATCTGTCACCAAACATCAGCAACGTTTGCACTCGCATCGACTCGCCAGGTTGATGGGATGAAAAGCCTTGTTGCCAACTGTCTCTGTGTGGAGGAGAGCTTGTTGGCGACGTTGGAAGGCGAGAACTACGAACAGGGAATTTCTGCGTCGCCTTCGCCGGACGATGTAGCCTACGTTCTGTTTACCTCGGGCAGCACAGGACAGCCTAAGGGTGCCAGAATCACCCACCAGGGATTTGTAACCTGTTCTGCCTCTTTTGCGCCTGCCGTTGAGCTGAAGCTTGGCACGCGCGCCCTGCAGTTCGCGTCATATGCCTTTGGCCCAAGTTTGGTTGAGATGCTTTCCACCTTGATGCAAGGAGGGTGTGTATGTTTCCCATCTGACGACGATCGAATGAACGATATTGCCGGATATATCAACCGGATGGGTATAACGTGGGCGCTGTTTACACCCTCGTTCATTGGGGCGATATCGCCTGAGCAAGTACCCAACTTGGAGACGCTTCAACTCGGCGGCGAAACCATCTCTCCTGAAACGAGAGACCTCTGGTCTCCTCGTGTGAACCTGCGGTATGCTTATGGCCAAAGCGAGGCCGCCACAATCTGCAGTGTCGCAGAAGTCACGCCTGACGGGCACCACGTCCACAACATCGGCCGTCCCACCGGGGCTCGCCTTTGGGTGACGGACGTGGGCGAGCCCGATCGATTGAGCCCGATCGGCTGTATCGGAGAGCTGCTGGTTGAGAGTATCGGAGTTGGTAAAGGATACCTTGGGGCCACGCCAGAGCAGTCATCAAGTTTCCTCACCAAGTTGCCAGCTTGGTATCCAGCTGCTGACCGAGACAACCCTCTGCCATTCTTCAAAACAGGCGATCTGGTCTGTTACGAGTCAGACGGCACGCTGCGTTATTTGGGACGCAAAGACACGCAGATCAAAATCCGTGGACAGCGGATAGAGCTTGGCGAGATCGAGTCAAAGATACAACCACAATTGTCGAGCCAACTGACGTCCGTTGTGGAGGCTGTTAAGCGCCCCGGGGCAAGTAGTAGCAAGAGTATCGTACTATTCGCGTTCATCGTCGACGAACAGCCCAATGCAGCCGGCCCTGGGGATGCGGGACGGGCAAGAGATCCCGTCTCGATGGAGCCGCGGGCGATTGAAGATATGAAAAGAGCGCTTCAGCAAGAGTTAGCGGCGTACGCTATTCCGTCTTATTATATCCGCGTTTTCAACCGTCCCATGACTGCTACTGGAAAGACGGATCGGAAGAAGCTTCGATCTATCGGGGCACGAATGCTATCGGAAGGACTCCAGAGGAGGGCTGGCGGCGTTGAAGTGTCGCGACATGAATCTACCACGGACCCCGAGAGCATCCTCCATCAGCTATGGCATGAGACCTTGCAGCTCGAGCCACAGACAGCCCAAGCCAACGTCGATTTCTTCGAAGCTGGCGGAGACTCTATCACCGCCATCAAGTTGGTGAACCGAGCGAGATCGGCCGGCATCAAACTGACTGTCCGGGACGTACTCCACAACCCAACATATAATCAGCTCAAGCTTAAGATGGCCAGCACGGAATCCTCGCAGCGTCTCTCGATTACGCCATCCGAGTACAAGGGTCCCGTTAAGCAGTCTTTTGCCCAAGGACGTTTGTGGTTCTTGGACCAGCTGAACATGGGAGCTTCGTGGTACAACATGCCGTTCGCGGTCAGACTGCGAGGTTCGTTGAATGTGTCCGCGCTTACCACGGCTTTGCACGCTCTGGAGCAGCGACACGAGACGCTCCGTACGGTGTTTGCAGAGTCTGACGGAGAAGGCATGCAAATTATCAAGCCCTGCAGCCAGAATGTCCTGAAGTTGATTGACCTGTCTGCCAAAGCCGGCAACAGCTTTATGCAAGATCTTCACGATGAACAGACTGCGCCCTTCAACCTGGCTTCCGAGTTTGGATGGCGAGCCACCCTCTTCCGATTGGGTCCTGACGATCATGCCTTGTCCATCGTTTTCCATCACATTATCGCTGATGGTTGGTCCGTTGACGTCCTTAGCCGCGAGCTTGACCAGTTCTATGAGGCAGCTTGCCGGGGCGTTGATCCTCTAACCACCCTCGCGCCTCTTCCCGTTCAGTATCGCGACTTTTCCATCTGGCAACAGGAAGATAAGCAGCTGCAGACGGAGATCCAGAAGCAGTTGCTGCACTGGAGCCTCCAGCTCGCTGACAGTTCGCCCGCCGAGTTTCTTACCGACAAACCCAGACCTTCTATCCTCTCTGGCAAGGGCGGCTCTATCCCGGTGGCCGTGGAGGGCACGCTGTACCAGAACTTGCGCGAGTTTTGCCGCGCGAACCAAGTCACGCCGTACATCACATTGCTGGCTGCTTTTCGTGCCACCCACTTTCGCATGAGTGGTGCTGGCGATGCCACAATCGGTACTCCCAGTGCCAATCGCAACCAGCCTGAGCTGGAGCCCATCGTCGGATTCTTTGTGAACACGCAGTGCATGCGAGTAACCGTGGAAGAGGGCGAAACTTTCCAAAGCTTGGTTGCTCAAGTCAAGGAAACTTCCACAGACGCTTTCGCGAACCAAGATGTGAGTTGCTTGCTTGCTTTTGAACGTCACGTGAGAGCCATTCACCGCACTAATCTCAACCCCAACCCCACACCTTACCATACTTGACCTCGAACACTGAAGTCAACGGAAATATTCACTCTTCGTTACTTACTGAGTAGCTGACTGAAGTTTGATTAAATGACATGATGGCTCTCGGTATTGCAGCACATGAACCTCACAGTTCTAACTATGCATTCAGGTTCCCTTCGAAAGACTGGTGTCGACGTTGCTGCCAGGCTCAAGAGACACTTCCCGAAATCCTCTTGTGCAGGTCATGTTTGCTCTTCACGCGCAGCATGATCTAGGAAAGCTACGTCTTGGAGGTCTTCATCAAGACTCTCTTGAGCCAGCGGTAGCCACTCGATTTGATGTAGAGTTCCACATGCACCAGGAGGATGGGAAGTTCTCCGGTAATCTCCTCTTCGCTACCGATCTTTTCGAGGCGGAGACCATGCAGACCATGCTTGGCAACTTCTATGAGATCTTGCGAAGGGGCATGGCAAACCCAGAGACACGTGTCTCTGTCCTGCCATTGACTGATGAAATCCCCAAGCTTCACGGTAAGGGCTTGCTTGATATCAAGAGAACTGACTATCCCCGCGATTCCAGTATCGTCCAAGTGTTCCAGGAACAAGTTTCATTGTTCCCGACCCGCGTCGCGGTTAAAGACGCGTCGTCTCAGCTAACCTTCAGAGAACTGGACCAGCAGTCGAACAAAATCGCCTGCTGGCTGGAGGGCAAGCTACCCGCTGACGGTATCGTTGGCGTGTACGCTCCTCGATCCTGTGAAACGATCGCTGCCTTCCTTGGTGTCCTCAAGGCAGACCTGGCCTACCTTCCCCTCGATACTAATGTACCTAGTGGACGTACCGAGTCAATCCTTATAGCAGCCCCAGGGATGAAGCTCGTACTTCTTGGCACCAATACGAAGACCCCAGATCTTTCTGTCCCTAATATCGACCTGGTTCCGATCAAAACCATGCTCTATGGTGAAGACGGAGCACAGCCGAGCGCAAGACCATCAGCGACCAGCCTTGCTTACGCCATCTTCACCTCCGGGTCGACTGGTGTACCCAAAGGTGTCATGGTGGAGCACCGGAATGTTGTCAGACTGGTCAAGAAGAGCAACACCGTTGAACTACTCCCTCCCGCAGCAAACATGGCGCACCTGTCAAACACAGCTTTCGATGCCTCTGCTTGGGAGATCTATGCGTCGCTACTGAATGGCGGAACGCTGGTCTGCATCGATTACCACACTGTTCTAGATAGCAGGGCTTTGCAAGCTGTTTTCAAGAAGGAGCAGATCCATGCATCCGTCCTATCGCCCGCCGTCCTGAAGAAGTGCCTGGGCAGTGCTCCCGCAACAGTCCAAAACCTCGACCTCCTCTTGATTGGTGGCGATCGATTTGATACCCAGGATGCGATCAAAGCCCGATCTCTGGTAAAGGGCGGCATCTACAACGTCTACGGTCCTACTGAGAACACAATTCTCAGTACAGTGTACAGGCTGGAACCGGAGGAGAACTTTGCCAATGGTGTGCCCATCGGTAAGGCTGTGACCAACTCTGGGGCCTACGTAATGGATAAGCAGCTGCAATTTGTTCCAGCCGGCGTCATGGGAGAGTTGGTCGTAGTTGGGGATGGCCTTTCGCGAGGCTATACTGACAAGACTCTGGAAGCCAACCGCTTCGTCCAGCTACAGCTCCATGACGGACAGCAGTCTGTGCGAGCCTACCGAACTGGCGATCGCGTGCGGTGCAGACCCAAGGATGGCCAGATTGAATTCTTTGGCCGCATGGATCAGCAAGTCAAGATTCGAGGACACCGCGTCGAGCTTGCAGAGGTTGAAAATGTTTTGCTTGCTGAGGATAACGTCCGAGACGCTGTAACCCTGCTGAAGCAAGACGAGAACAATGACCGGGATTTCCGCCTCGTTGCTTTCGTCACAACAAATTCCGACAGCTCCTCGGCCAGGACACCATCGTCACCAAGCGGAAATGACGCCAACCAGGCACAAGTCCAAATCATACCCTCTCCGGCCGAGGGGCAGCTGCGCAGCATCCTGCGAGCAAAGCTGCCTTTGTACATGGTGCCCTCACGTATTGTTGTTCTGAGCCAGATGCCTTTGAACCCCAACGGCAAGGTCGACCGCAAAGCCTTGGGACTTTTTCCAATCGGATCAGTTGTGGATGATACACCGCGTACCATTGTGGCTCCTCGCAACGAGACAGAGACTATTATCTGCGAGGAGGCTGCTGAGGTCTTGGGATTAGACGTCGGTGTTACCGATAGTTTCTTTGAGCTCGGTGGCCATTCACTTATGGCTACCAAGTTGACAACTCGCGCTAGCCATCGGCTGAACATCAACATCTCCGTAAAGGATGTTTTCGATAACCCAGTCTTTGGTGACCTCGCAACCGCTATCCGGACGTCCTCTACGCCCCACAATCCTATTCCTAGAACTCAATATCATGGACCAGTTGAGCAGTCTTTTGCCCAGAGCCGACTGTGGTTCCTGGACGAACTTAGACTTGGAGCTTCATACAACATGCCACTCGCCGTACGCCTCATGGGATCCCTCAATATCCAAGCCCTGTCCAGCGCCCTCTCGGCTTTGGAAAACCGTCAAGAGATCTTGCGCACTACCTTCGAGAAGAGGGAAGGCCTCGGCATGCAAGTTGTACATGACTTCCATCCCCGGGAGCTGAAGATCATTGATGTACCTTCATCTAGTAAGGTCGGGTACCTCCCGATCCTGGAGCAACATCAGACCGCTCGTTTCCACCTGTCATCTGAGCCTGCTTGGAGGGTCGCTTTATTGCGATTGGGCAAAGATGATCATATCCTTTCAATTGTCATGCATCACATCGTCACTGACGGCTGGTCCGTTGATGTGATTAGAGAAGAACTTGGCCGCTTTTACTCGGCGGCCGTGAACGGCCAGGACCCAACATCACCAGGTTTCCTCCCCCAGCTTCCCATTCAATACCGCGATTTTTCAGTCTGGCAAAAGCAGCCTGAGCAAAGGGCTGAACACGACAGACAGCTTAAGTATTGGAAACAAGAGCTGGCAGACAGCTCTCCTGCGGAGTTCCTTGCTGATTATTCACGTCCGGAGGTCCTATCTGGTGAAGCTGGTGCCGTAACCTTCTCCATTGAAGGCACTATGTACCAGAAAATACGGCACTTCTCACGCGTGAACCAGGCTACAACATTTGTTATTCTGCTGGCGGCATTCCGAGCTACGCACTATCGTCTAACCGGTGTTAGTGATGCTACTATCGGTACACCTATCGCAAACAGAAACCGCCCTGAACTGGAACAAATGATTGGGTTCTTTGTTAACACACAATGTATGAGACTTGAGGTTGAAGACGATACATTTGAGAGCTTGGTTAAGCAAGTGCGATCAAAGGCTTCAGATGCCTTTGCAAACCAGGATGTACCCTTCGAGCGCCTCGTCTCATCTCTGCTGCCAGGATCTCGAGATACCTCGCGCAACCCGCTTGTACAGCTCATGTTTGCTGTGCACTCGCATCAAGATCTTGGCAACCTCAAGTTAGGTGACAACTTGGAAACGGAGAAACTGCCACTGGCGCCATCGACCCGATTCGACTTGGAATTCCATGTTTTCCAGGAAATGAATCGCCTGGAAGGAACTGTGGTCTTTGCTAAGGAGCTGTACAAGAAGGAGACAGTCGAAAGCATGCTCACTGTCTTCCACGAGGTGCTGCGCAGGGGCCTTGAAGAGCCCAGTACTCCTATCAACGCGATGCCATTGACTGATGGTCTTCCAAAGCTCCGCCAGATGGGTCTGCTTGACGTTGAAAAGACTGACTACCCTCGCAACTCCAGTGTGATTGACGTGTTCCAAACCCAGGTAGCGGCTTATCCCCAAAGGACCGCCGTTAAGGACAGCACGGGCGCTCAGATGACATATGCCGAGCTTGACGAGCAGTCAGACGCGCTTGCAGCCTGGCTGAAGATGCAAAACCTCCCCGCCGAAGCGCTGGTTGGTGTCCTCGCACCCAGGTCCTGTCAGACTATCACTGCTTTTCTGGGTATCCTGAAGGCCAACTTGGCTTATGTACCCTTGGACGTCAATGCTCCAGTCACCCGCCTTCAAACCATCCTCGTCGAAGTTCCCGGACACAAACTCGTCCTGCTTGGCGACGATGTACCCGTTCCTGAGCTATCGCTTGCCGAATTGAAAACGGCATACATTCGCAATATTCTTGCCTCTCCCAAAAAGACCAATGGCTACACTAACGGGTCAATGAATGGCCACGCCAATGGCTCGATCAAGGGCTTGACAAATGGTCATGCTAATGGCTACGCCAATGGCTACGCCAATGGATCGACAAATGGATCCATCAATGGGGTCAATGGCCTTACTAACGGCACAAAGAGCGCGATGCATCATGTTGAGGGCACTGGACGGCCATCTGCTACCAGTCTCGCATATGTCATATATACATCGGGCTCGACCGGAAAGCCTAAGGGTGTAATGGTCGAACATCGAAGCCTTGTTCGACTTGTGAAGCAGAGCAACGTTACGAAAAATCAGCCCGAGGCCGCAAATGTTGCCCATATCTCCAATATTGCCTTTGACGCCTCATCATGGGAGATCTACGCGTCGCTCCTGAATGGAGGAACCTTGGTTTGTATTGATTACCTCACAGCCCTAGACAGCAAGGCGCTCGAGCTGGTGATGGAGCGGGACTCCATTAATGCAGCTATGCTTCCGCCTGCTCTCATCAAGCAATGTCTTGCCAGCTCTTCTAAGGCTCTAGCTGGGCTTGATATTCTATTTGCAGCTGGAGACCGATTTGATAGCCGAGATGGACAGAAGACACAGGCCCGGGTTCGAGGTCAAGTCTACAACGCCTATGGGCCCACGGAAAACACCATTCTCAGCACAATCTACGGTATCAATGAGGGAGGGCATGATGATCTGGCAAACGGAGTGCCCATTGGAAAGGCTGTAAGCAACTCCGTGGCCTTTGTTATGAACCAGCAACAGCAGCTTGTCCCTCCTGGAGTTATGGGTGAGCTCGTTGTGGCAGGAGATGGCCTTGCCCGTGGCTATACCGATGCTACTCTTAACGAGGGGCATTTTATCCGCACTAAGATTGGCGGGCAAATGATTAGGGCTTACCGCACTGGAGATCGTGTGCGATGCCGTCCAAGTGATGGTCAGATTGAGTTCTTCGGACGTCTGGATTACCAGGTGAAGATTCGTGGCTACCGTGTGGAACTAGCTGAAGTGGAAAGGGCCATCCTTAGGCACGGAGACATCAGAGACGCCGTCACCGCAATGATGCAGGTTGAATCGTCTGAGGAGAACATGGAGCTCGTCTGCTTCGTCACGCTGGAGAAAGGCAACAGCTCCGCTCAAGTTGACAATGAAGATGATTCGGAAATTAAGCCCCAGCTACTGCCCTCGAAGCTGGAGACCAACCTTCGCTCTACCTTGCAGATGGCTTTGCCTACCTACATGATCCCAGCCAGAATCTTCATGCTTAGCCATATGCCTCTGAATGCAAATGGTAAGGTCGACCGCCGGAAACTAGCCAACGTCCGCCTTGACTCCACGACAGCCACCCAAGAGCAGGATTTTGCCGAAGCTCCCCGAACCGACCTGGAAGCGGCTGTGTGTGAAGAGTTTGGGCACATTCTCGGACGTCGAATCACTGTTTCTGATAACTTTTTCAATCTTGGCGGACACTCCATCATGGCTATGCAAGTTGTGTCCCGAATCAACCAGAGAGTGGGTGTTACCATCTCAGTCCGAGATGTCTTTGCCAACCCGGTCGTTGCCGACCTGGCGAAGGCACTCGAGGGCGCGAGTTCTCAACAAACGACACCCTATGTTCCCATTCCTCGTAACGGTCACCAGGGTCCAATTGAGCAATCATTTGCACAGGGTCGTCTGTGGTTCCTCGACCGCCTATACACCGGATCGTTGTGGTACCTTATGCCATTTGCCGCTCGACTTATTGGGCCACTCAACCTCGATGCGCTTCAGGCAGCGCTATGGGCGTTGGAGGAGAGACATGAGACGCTCCGTACCACGTTCCTGCAGCAAGACGGCGTCAATATGCAAAAGGTAAACTCCTATGATCCCAAGCCGCTTAGGGTGCACGACCTTGGCGCTGGCGGCGAGACAGCCATGCAGGAAGCTGTTAAAACCGAGCATACTACTGTATTTGACCTGGCTTCTCAACCTGGTTGGAGGACGGCTCTGTTCCGACTTGGCCAGACTGAGCATGTGCTATCAATGGTCATGCATCACATCATTTCCGACGGTTGGTCGGTCGACGTGCTGCTGCGAGAATTGACCGAATTCTACGCTGCGGCAGTCAAGGGTCAGCAGCCCCTTGCTCAGGTGCAGCCTTTGCCAATTCAATATCGCGACTTCGCTATCTGGCAGAGACAAGAGGCGCAAGTAAAGGAACACCAGAAGCAATTGGAATACTGGGTTGAGCAACTCAAAGGATCTCAGCCTGCCGAATTCCTTTGCGACAAAATCAGGCCCTCTATGCTCTCAGGCAGAGCCGATGTCCAGGAGCTCGTCATCGAAGGGCCTTTGTACCAGGATCTCCAATTGTTCTGCCATAAGCATCAAACAACCCCTTTCGCCGTGACCATGGCAGCCTTCCGAGCTACTCATTACCGCTTGACTGGCACTGAGGACGCCACTATCGGTGTTCCCATTG
This sequence comes from Fusarium staphyleae, assembly GCA_017140175.1. NCBI lineage: Eukaryota > Fungi > Ascomycota > Sordariomycetes > Hypocreales > Nectriaceae > Fusarium > Fusarium staphyleae. Next base: position 24,528 of record JADDON010000492.1, on the reverse strand, counting down.
CTAACCGTAATCGTCAAGAACTTGAGGGCCTTGTGGGATTCTTTGTCAACTTGCAATGCGTCCGCCTTCACGTCGAAGGAAAGTCTTTCGGCGAGCTTGTCCAACACGTGCTCGACACAACAGCAGAGTCCCATGCTCATCAGGACGTGCCATTCGAGAAGGTGGTTGCTGAGCTGCGACCTGGTGCTCGCGATCTGGCCCGAAACCCCTTGGTTCAAATTACCTTTGCGCTACACACTCAGACACGCATTGGGAAGCTGGATCTTGAGGGCCTCCAATCTGAGCCTCTTCAAGGTGCTCGTACAACTCGTTTTGATCTCGAGTTTCATCTTTTCCAAGGTGACAACTGCATGCTGGGCCAGGTCATCTTCGCTGAACAACTTTACGACCCAGCGACCATCAGCTCTTTGTCGTCGATTTTCCTTGAGATGCTTCAGCGAGGCATCGCGGAGCCAGACGAAAATGTCGCTACAATGCCCCTGACTCGCAACCTCGCTACCCTTAATACCAAGGGACTTGCTCAAGTGCGACGATCAGACTATCCGCGAGACATGAGCGTCCCTCAGCTCTTCCGCCAGCAATCCGCCATATCCAGCGACAAGATTGCCGTGAAGGATGGTTCCAGTCAGCTCACATATCGTCAATTAGACCAAGAGTCTGACCAAGTCGCCTCTTGGTTAGCTCAAAGACAGCTTCCTGCCGAGACTGTTGTGGGCGTGCTGTCGCCGAGATCCTGCCCTACGGTCGTCGCCTTGCTCGGCGTTCTTAAGGCTGGCCTAGCTTATCTCCCTCTCGATGTTAATGTGCCGCTTGGCCGACTGGAGAGCATTCTTTCAGCCCTCGATGGCCATAAGCTGATCTTGCTTGGTGCCGATACTGAAGAGCCGGTCATCCAGCGGGCAGACGTTGAGTTTGTGCGAATACCGAAAGTGCTGGCGGCTGTGACTATGCCCAATGGCTTCCAACTGCCGACCCCATCTGCCACTGATTTGGCGTACGTCATGTTCACTTCGGGATCGACTGGCAAGCCTAAGGGTGTTCAGGTTGAGCACCGTGGTATCGTGCGCTTAGTGAAGAATACTTCTCTGCCCACTGGGACAAATGCAGCGGTTCCGATAGCTCATCTTTCCAATTTGGCATTTGATGCAGCTACTTGGGAACTATACACACCGCTACTCAACGGTGGTACAGTGGTCTGTATTGACCACATGACCGTCCTAGATGCAGCAGCTCTTGAGCAAACCTTTGTCCAGGAAGGTGTCAAAGGTGCTTTCCTTTCGACTGCCCTCTTCAAGCAACGTATCGAGGAAGCTCCCGGGACTTTCAGCGGATTAGATATTCTTCTAGCTGGAGGTGAGAGAATGAACCCGAATGACGCGGCAAAGGCTTCCCGCCTTACAGGAGGCGGCTTTTGCCATGTCTACGGCCCGACTGAGAACACTACTTTCAGTACCGCCTACCCCATGCCACTCGACGAGGCCAGTGTCAATGGCGTTCCCATTGGGCGGGCGATCACCAACTCGGCTGCGTTTATCATGGACTCCCATCAGCGCCTAGTTCCTCTTGGAGTTATGGGCGAGCTAGTGGTGGCTGGCGATGGTTTGGCCAGGGGCTACACTGATCCCTCATTAAACCATAACCGCTTTGTTAACGTGCAGGTGGGCGAAGAGTATGTTCGTGCCTATAGGACTGGGGATCGAGCCCGCTACCGTCAACGAGATGGGCAACTCGAGTTCTTTGGGCGAATGGACCATCAGGTCAAGCTACGAGGCCATCGGATCGAGCTGGCTGAGGTGGAGCACAGTATCTTACGAGATAATGTGGTTAGCGAGGCCGTTGTTCTACTTCAAGAGAACGAGGAAAAAGAAAACGAGCTGGTCAGTTTCGTTACTGTGGACAACGAGGCGGAAGCTGCTCCTGTTCCAGGTGACCAGACCGAACGCGGAGAGTCCAACCAAGTCGAGGCGTGGGGTGACCTCTTTGACTCAAGTACCTATGCCGATATTGACACCATTGATACCTCAAAGCTGGGAAGAGATTTCATGGGCTGGAATTCCATGTTTGACGGGCAGCCCATTGACTTGGGCGAGATGAACGAGTGGCTAGACGACACCATGGCTTCGATCGAGGCTGGTGGCTGCCCCTCCAACGCCCTTGAAATCGGTACCGGTACAGGCATGATCCTTTTCAACCTGTTCCGACTTCCGAATCCTCCTCAGAGCTACCTTGGTGTTGATCCTTCCGCTGGCGCCGCCGCCTTTACCATGAAGATGGCGCAAACGCAGCCGGCACTCGCCGGAAGGGTTCGCGTCGAGGCAGGCACTGCTGTCGATATTGACAAGCTCGGTGAACTCAACTCTCCCGATTTCGCCGTCGTCAACTCGGTCGCTCAGTACTTCCCCAGTGCTGACTACCTCACCACCGTGATCGAGACCGTGCTTAGGATCGAGAGTATGGAGAGACTTTACCTCGGTGATTTGCGTTCGTATGCACTGTACGAAGAATTCTCCGCAAGCAAGGCCCTCCACTCGCTGGGAACAAATGTGACCAAGGATGAAGTCAGGCGGCAGCAGATCGCCGTGGAGGAAGCTGAGGAGGAATTGTGTATTTCTCCGGCTTACTTCACCGCTCTCGCTCGTAGGTTGCCAAACCTCGTCGCACACGTGGAGATCTTGCCTAAGAAGATGAGGGCAACGAACGAGTTGAGCTGCTACCGTTTTGCCGCTGTGATTCACAAGAAGCAGCCATACGGACGATCTCCCCCAATTCACAACATCGAGACCTCCTCATGGGCCGATTTCCATGGTCGTCAAATGAACCGTGCATCCCTCCTGGATCATCTGCGAAACTCTTTCGACCAGGACACTGTAGCTGTTTGCAACATTCCTAATGCCAAGCTCAGATTTGAGCGACAAGTTGTCGAGTCATTGGAGGCGAAACCGGAGTCTGAAGACGTGAATACCTCCGACTGGATTTCTTCGGCTCGTCTCGAGGCAGCCGGTGCCACTGCACTGTCGGCCGCTGAGATTGAAGACATCGCTCGAGAGGCTGGTTTCAATGTTGAGCTTAGCTGGGCTCGACAGCGCTCCCTTCGAGGCGGTTTTGACGCGGTATTCCACCGTTACATGGGCAAAACTCTCTTCAACTTCCCCCTTGAAGAGCCGCCTAAGCAAGCCAATCTGCTCACCAATCAGCCAATGCAGCGGCATCGCAACCACGAGATCGAATCTCGTCTGCGTGCCATGCTGAAGACTGTTTTGCCATCCTACATGATACCGTCTCGCATTGTCGTAATTGAACGCATGCCTCTCAGCAGTAACGGCAAAGTAGACCGGAAGGCTCTGGCACAACTTGTACTGCACCCTACGATTGGGAAGGGTCCCCGGGCTGTGGTCAGTCCTCGCAATGAAGCAGAAACCTTGCTTTGCAAAGAGTTCACTGCTGTTCTAGGATTAGATGTTGGCATTTCCGATAATTTCTTCGACCTTGGAGGACACTCCTTGATGGCCACGAAACTCGCCGCACGTATTAGCCGGTTGATGGATGTGCAAATTTCCGTCAAAGATGTCTTCAACAATCCTGTGATTATCGACCTTGCGACAGTCGTTAGTCAACGAATAGCACCGTACCATGCCATTCCGAAGCTAGAATCTACCGGTCCTGTACAACAGTCCTTCGCTCAAGGACGTATTTGGTTCCTTAACCAACTGAACCTTGGTGCTACTTGGTACAACATGCCACTTGCTGTACGACTGAAGGGTGCTCTTAATATCCCTGCACTGAGCAAGGCTCTGTTCGCTCTCCAACAGCGACATGAGACTCTTCGCACGATATTCGCAGAGCAGGATGGTGTAGGGATGCAGATCGTTCAGCCAGCCCAGTATAAGGAACTTTCTGCTACGGACGTACCGGCGGGTGAGGACTGGCTGGCTAGCCTAAGGCAAGAATTGACAGTATCGTTTGACCTTACTGTTGAGCCTGGCTGGAAAGTCTGTCTCCTCCGCGTTGGGCGCGATGATCATGTCCTATCAATTACCATGCATCACATCGTATCCGATGGCTGGTCAATTGACGTTCTCCGTCAAGAGCTCAGCAAATTCTACGCAGCTGCCATCCATGGCCAGGAGCCGTTATCTGTGATAGAACCACTGCCCGTCCAGTACCGCGATTTCTCTGTTTGGCAGCGAACTGAGCAAGTCAAGCAGTTTGAGGCCCAGCTTAACTACTGGACATCAAAGCTCAAGGATTCTGCCCCAGCTGAGTTCCTAGCTGATTACCCACGGCCATCTATTCTTTCGGGCAACGCAGGGCTCATGCCAATCACGATTGATGGCGCAATCTACAAGAGACTGCAGGAGTTCTCCAAGACCGCTCAAACTACCTTGTACTCTGTCCTGCTTTCCGCATTCCGCACAACACACTATCGACTCACCGGTACCGAAGATGCTACAGTTGGCTCGCCTATTGCAGGACGCAACCGGCCTGAACTCGAGGATATGATCGGCTTCTTCGTCAACACACAGTGTATGAGGATCAAGATTGACGCAGAGACTACCTTTAAGAGCCTTCTCCGTCAGGTTCGAACCACAGCTGCAGATGCCTTTGATAATCAAGATATCCCGTTCGAACAGCTTGTTACTGCCCTGCTACCTGGATCTAGAGATACTTCCAGAAATCCTTTAGTCCAGCTTATGTTCGCCTTCCATTCCCAGGAAGGACTCGGGCGCATCGATTTAGAGGGAACTCAATGCGAGCCTATTCATCTGGCGGCAACAACTAGATTTGATATGGAATTCCATCTGTTCCAAGAGTCTTCTGAGAAGCTCACGGGTACAGTGATGTACTCAGCTGACCTGTTTGATGCTGAGTCAGTTGGAGTCATGCTTGGAGTCTTCTATGAGGTTCTGCGACGAGGACTAGACGAGCCTGAGATTCCACTACACACCTTACCTTTATCTGATGGAGTTTCAAGGCTTCAGAACCAGGGGCTGCTCGAGATTAAGCGAACAAACTACCCCCGCGAATCCAGCGTCATCGATATCTTTCACGAGTATGTCCAGGCTTCTCCGGATGCTATCGCGGTTGAAGATTCTTCATCAAAGCTTTCATATCTAGCGTTGGACCAGCAGTCAAACAAGCTTGCCAACTGGCTTAGACAGCACAAGAGCTTTTCTCCCGAGACCCTCGTGGGTGTTTTCGCTCCGAGATCTTGCGAAACAGTAATAGCCTATATCGGAATTCTCAAGGCAAGCTTGGCGTACCTCCCTCTGGACATTAAGACTCCAGTTGCACGCCTCGAAGCAATCTTGAACACTCTGCCCGCAAAGAGCCTATTGCTGATTGGAAGCGATACCCAAGCTCCTGCCATCACGGCTGAGGATGTGGAGATTCTCAAGATCAGTCAAGTGCTGGATCGATCTGACCTTTCAAGTGCAGAATTGACCACTGGCGACGTACCTCCTCCTTCTGCTACTAGCCTTGCCTATACTACCTTTACCTCAGGCTCAACTGGAAAGCCTAAGGGCGTTATGATCGAGCACCGAAGCATCGTGAGGCTCGTGAAGCAAAGCAATGTCGTCAGCATGCTGCCTCCAAAGCCTCGCATTGCGCACTTGATGAGCATAGCCTTTGATCTGTCCGTGTGGGAGATCTTCGCGGCTATTTTGAACGGAGGCACGGTCTACTGCATCGACTATTCAACTGTCGTCGATACAAAGGCTCTAGGTGATTTATTCGTACGGGAGAACATTCGAACTGCCATGCTTCCATCCCTGCTACTGAAGCAGTGTCTTGCCAATAACCCGTCAGCTATCAGCGCCCTAGATCACCTCTACATTGGTGCCGACCGACTTGATGGACATGATGCTATCGCGGCTGAAAAGCTTGTCGGCTGTGGCATCTACAACGCCTATGGCCCCACCGAGAATGCAGTCTTGAGTAATCTCTATAAGGTTGGCAAGAACGAGACCTTCGTCAACGGTGTACCTATCGGATGGGCCATCAACAACTCTGGAGCTTTCGTTATGGATATCCAACAGCGGCTCGTATCCCCAGGTGTCATAGGTGAGCTTGTAGTGACCGGTGATGGTGTTGCCCGTGGCTACACGAATCCAGAACTCAATAAGGGCATTTTCGTGGAGGTTTCGATTCAAGGGGCCGGGCTTGTTCGGGCTTACCGAACCGGCGACCGTGTGCGATACCGCCCTAGCGACAACCAAATCGAGTTCTTTGGACGTATTGATCGCCAAGTCAAGATCAGGGGTCACCGCATCGAACTCGGAGAAGTCGAGCATGCAATGCTTTCATCTGACCAAGTGGGCGATGCAGCAGTCACTCTGAAGAAGGATGAAAACGAGGAAACCGAAATGGTGGGCTTCATCACTGCCCGGCAGGGCACACTTGACGAAGAGCTTGCCAAGTCTGGCGACCAGGTACAAATTTGGTCTGATCATTTCGAAACAAGCCGCTATGAAGACATCGATACCATTGACCAGACCAACATTGGTAGGGATTTCATTGGTTGGACATCTATGTATGATGGAAAGGACATTCCCAAGAAGGAGATGAACGAATGGCTTGACGACACCATGGAAGCCATCCTCAATGGCGAGGGTGCCGGCGATGTTTTCGAAGTCGGTACCGGTACTGGTATGATTCTTTTCAACTTGGGCGACGGGCTTCGCAGCTACATTGGTCTCGATCCTTCAAGGTCGGCTGCTGAGCTTGTCATCAAAACCGCGAGGGCCATACCCAACCTCTCAGATAAGGTCCAGATGCATCTTGGTACGGCGGCGGACGTTTCCTCTTACACCGACCTCCGTGCCAAGCATGTGGTCGTGAACTCGGTCGCCCAGTACTTCCCTACTCCTGAGTACTTAGCTCTCCTGATCGAAACGCTTGTCTCGTTCCCCGGCGTTGAGCGCTTGTTCTTTGGTGATATACGATCCAACACTCTCAATAGAGACTTCCTTGCGTCGAGGGCTGTGTTTACACTAGGCGAGAAGGTTACTAAAGATGAGATTCGACGCAAAATCGTGGAGCTGGAAGACCGAGACGAGGAACTTCTTGTCGACCCTCAATTCTTCACTAAGCTCGCCTCACAGATCCCCCGGATTGAGCACGTCGAAATCTTGCCCAAGGGAATGGAAGCCGTCAATGAACTGAGCTCCTACCGTTACGCAGCTGTGCTGTATCTCAAGGCTCCTGGGCCTCGAAGATTGGTCCACCAAGTTCAGAAGGACGACTGGGTCGACTTCAAGGAGTCTAAGATGGATTACAGCAAGCTTCGCCATCTGCTGCAGAATTCCCCCAATGCCTCGACTGTCGCTGTCGGCAACATTACCTTCGCCAACACTATCGTTGAGAGGAGCGTTGTTGAATCCCTCGACAGCACGTCTCAGGACGCCGTTGAGGGTATGGTGTGGTTGGCCAACGCCCGAGAGAAGGCACAGGCTTGTCCTTCACTCACCACCGTGCAACTCGCTAGGTTGGCTCAAGAGTTTGGCTTTGGGGTAGGTCTTAGCTGGGCTCGCCAAGTATCTCAAAATGGTGCCCTGGACGCTATCTTTCATCGTATCCAGGGAGCCAACAGCAGCAGTCGCGTGTTGTTTAACTTCCCTGAAGATACCGAAACCGCGGGTCCGTTGACAACTCGACCTCTCCAACGATTGCAGAAGCGCCGTATCGAAACACAGGTCATCGAGACCTTACAGGCACAGCTACCGCCATACATGATTCCCGTCCGAATCGTTATCCTGGATAAGATGCCTGTAAACCCCAACGGCAAAGTGGATCGCAATGAGCTGTCAAAGCAGGCCCGTCTCATCGCCCGCAGCAAGGCTGCAGCCGTTCATGTTGTGCCCCGCGATGCCATCGAGGCCGCTCTTTGCGAAGAGTTTGTGGAAGTACTTGGTGTAGAGGCTGGAGTTACTGATAACTTCTTCGATCTCGGAGGCCACTCATTGATTGCCACCAAGCTAGCAGCACGTGTCAGCCGGCGCTTGTATACCCAAGTGTCTGTCAAAGATGTCTTCGACCACCCTGTACTAGCAGATCTGGCTGCCCTTGTTCGCCAGGGTTCAAAGGAGCACAAGCCTATTCCTCGCGTCAACACAGAGAGCTCCGGCCCTGTTGAACAGTCGTTTGCCCAAGGGCGTCTGTGGTTCATTGATCAGCTCAACCTAGAGGAAGGCAATCCCTTATACAACATGCCCCTGGCAGCACGACTCCAGGGAGAGCTGAACTTGGATGCCCTCGAAACTGCCCTTCGCGCTATTGAGACTCGTCACGAGACTCTTCGCACCGTATTCCAATCCGACGATGGTATTGGATTACAGGTCGTCCAACCTCCGAGTGCCAAGGAGCTTGAAGTCATCAACGTCTCAGCTGATGATTTCATGCCAACCCTGCGCAAGCTGCAGAATGCCCCATTCGATCTCGCTTTGGAACCTGGCTGGCGCGTCAGGCTTTTGCGCATTGCAGAGAACGATAATGTTCTCTCTATCACTATGCACCATATTATTTCTGACGGTTGGTCGATTGATATTTTACGTCAGGAGCTGGCCAAGTTCTACTCTGCTGCGCTTAAAGGACAAGATCCCGTTTCGACTGTTCAGCCGCTTTCAATCCAATACCGCGACTTTTCTGTCTGGCAGAAGCAACAAGATCAAATTGATGAGCATCAGAAACAACTCGAGTACTGGACCAAGCAGCTTGCAGATAGTAATCCGGCTGAATTCTTGGTTGACCACCCGCGGCCTAATGTCCTGACAGGCAAAGCTGAAGCGGTCCCTCTTACTATTGAGAAGGACCTTTATACTCGCCTACGAGAATTCTCGAGGTCTCACCAAGTCACCTCGTTCACAGTGCTACTGGCTGCATTCCGTGCCACGCATTATAGGCTAACAGGAGCAGATGATGCTTCTATTGGTACTCCTATTGCCAACCGAAACTGGCCGGAGTTAGAGGACCTTATCGGGTTCTTCGTTAACACTCAGTGTATCCGACTGCAGGTGAACAAGAGCGAGGAAACATTCGCTTCTCTTGTACAGCAAGTCCGATCAACGACCACGGCAGCTTTTGCAAACCAAGACGTACCTATTGAGCGCCTAGTCTCCCAACTTCTCCCTGGATCTCGAGATACCTCTCGCAACCCTCTAGTGCAGCTCTTCTTTGCCCTTCATTCTCAACAAGACCTTGGCAAGATCCAGCTAGAGGGCTTACAGAGTGATCCAATCGAAATTGAACCAACAACCCGCTTCGATGTTGAGTTTCATCTCTTCCAGGACATGAACCGGCTTGGCGGAACAGTGCTGTTCTCTACTGACCTCTTTGAGCGGAAAACGATTGAGAGCATGGTTTCCGTTTTCTTTGAGGTCCTTCGCAGGGGCCTCGAACAACCTAAGGCTCCCCTCGCCACTCTGCCCATCACTGATGGGCTGTCTCAGCTACAACCGCTGCTTGAAATTGAGAAGACCAATTATCCCCGCAATTTGAGCGTTGCTCAAGTCTTCAGCAGACAAGTGGCTCTTTCGCCAAACGAGGTGGCTGTGAAGGACTCCACCACGCAGCTGACCTACTCACAGCTTGATCAACAATCAAACCGACTCGCAAGATGGCTACACCGTCAAGGTTTGGCGCCTGAATCACTAGTCGCGATTCTGGCACCGAGATCATGCCAGGCAGTGGTGGCCTTCCTTGGTGTGTTGAAAGCGAGCCTTGCCTACCTCCCGCTTGATGTCAATGCACCGGTTGCTCGCATCGAAGCCATTTTGGACGCTGTTCCCAACCAGGAGAAGAAGCTCGTTCTCTTAGGAGCAGATGTGCCATATCCCGAAATCGAGCGGGAGGACGTCGAAGTCCATCGCATCGGCCACCTACTGAGACAGCAGAGCGTCAGGGGGTCATTATACGGCTTGCCGGAGCCTACCGCGACGAGCCTAGCCTATGTCATCTTCACGTCAGGATCAACTGGCAAGCCGAAGGGTGTCATGATTGATCACAGGGGCATTGTGCGACTTGTCAAGGACACTAATGTCAATAACGTGCTGCCAGCATACGCACCAGGCCGCATCGCGAATGTCATGAGTCTTGCCTTCGATTTGTCTGTCTGGGAAATTTTCTCTGCTATTCTCAATGGTGGGACGCTGGTTTGCTTTGATCAATTGACTGTCATGGACACTCAAGCCCTTGGCGAGCAATTCATCCGCGAGGACATCAACGCGGCCATGCTGCCCACCCTTCTGCTTAAGCAGTGCTTGAACAACTATCCCGCAGGCATCGCCGCCCTTAAGCACCTTTATGTGGGTGCTGATCGTCTGGATGGAAAAGACGCCATCGCTGCTCAGAAGCTTGTCAAGGCTGGAGGAGGTGTCTATAACGCTTACGGTCCCACGGAGAACTCAGCGCTGAGCACCATCTACAAGATTCGAGAAAATGAAACCTTCACCAATGGTGTGCCAATTGGTTTGGCCATCAGCAATTCCGGTGCCTATGTTATGGATGGCCAGCAACAAATTGTTTCTCCAGGTGTCATGGGAGAGCTTGTTGTCACCGGAGATGGTGTTGCCCGAGGCTATACGGATAAAGCTCAAGACTACAACCGCTTCGTTCAAGTTGTCCTCGACGGCAAGCTAGTGCGTGCCTACCGCACAGGTGATCGCGTGCGTTATAGGCCAGTTGATAATCAGATCGAGTTCTTCGGCCGTATGGATCGTCAAGTTAAGATCCGAAATCACCGTGTTGAGTTATCCGAGATCGAGCACGCTATGCTTGGATGCGACGAAGTTGCTGACGCAGCTATCGTCATTCGCGAGGAGCAGGGCCAGGAAGCTGAGCTTGTAGGCTTCGTTTCCGCCCGAAGCGTCCCTATGAGTCCGAGTGGCCGTAATGGCGCGGAAGAAATGTTCAAGTACCAACTTGAGCTCCGCATCCGCGCCCGACTCGTAACCGTCTTGCCTCCCTACATGATTCCCGTTCGAATCATTGTCCTGGATGATATGTCAGTCAACGCCAACGGAAAGGTTGACAGAAGCAAGCTCGCCCAGGAGGCCAAGACTGTACTGCGAAGCAACCAGACTGTTGTGCACGTCCCGCCTCGAGACGAGGTGGAGAAGGCATTGTGCCGGGAGTTGGAGCAGGTCCTGGGGATCGAGGAAGTCGGAATCAACGACAACTTCTTCAACCTCGGTGGCCATTCTCTCATGGCTACTAGACTGGCTGCACGTCTTAGCCGAGAGCTGGACACCCGTGTGGCAGTCAAGGAGGTGTTCGATAACCCGGTGATTGCTGACCTTGCCGATGCCATCAGAGCACAGTCAACGTATAAGCACCGCGCCATCCAGCGATATGACCAGGAGGGTCCTGCACCCCAATCGTTTGCCCAGGGCCGACTCTGGTTCCTGGACCGTCTACATGTCGGTGCATCCTTGTACCTCATGCCGATTGCCACACGCCTTCGCGGTAAGATTGACGTCCAAGCCTTGCGAAGAGCCCTTCATGCCATCGAGCAGCAGCACGAGACGCTTCGTACCACTTTCGAGGCTATCGAGGATGAGCCTGTTCAAATTGTGCAGTCAAGAAGCAAAGCGGAGCTCAACATCATTGACTTCTCCAAACAAACGAGTGACGCTGAACTTGAGAGTCAATACTTGCAGACCTTGAAGCAGCTTCAAACAAAGCCCTTTGACCTTGCCTCAGAGCCAGGCTGGCGAATCAGCCTGCTCCGGTTGTCTGACGAGGATTCCATCTTATCTATTGTCATGCACCATATCATCTCCGATGGATATTCCCTTGATATCCTACGTCAGGAACTCAGCGAGGCTTATTCATTGGCCCTTCGCAGCAACGAAGACCCCCTCATTTACACCACTCCTCTTCCAGTCCAATACCGCGACTTTGCGGCATGGCAGAGGCAAGAGTCCCAGGTCGTGGAGCAACAGAAACAGTTGGACTACTGGACCACGCAGCTGGCGAACAGCGCTCCCGCCGAGTTCCTGTGTGACAAGCCGCGCCCAGCTATCCTGACGGGTGAGGCGTGTGCTGTTCCTTTTGTTATCAAGGGAGAGCTGTATAAGGCCTTGCTTGAGGCATCTAAGGTGAATCAAGTGACCGTCTTCGTCATTCTCCTCGCGGCTCTGCGGGCTACCCATTACAGACTTACCGGGGCTGAGGACTGTGCTATCGGAACCCCCGTCGCTAATCGCAACCGTGTCGAAGTGGAACGCATGATCGGCTTCTTCGTCAATACTCAGTGCATACGCACTGTCCTTGAGGACGACATCACTTTCGACGGCCTCATCAAACAAGTCCGTTCTGTGTCAACAGCAGCTCTCTCGAATCAAGATGTTCCTTTCGAGAAGATTGTATCTAAGTTACTGCCTGGGTCAAGAGACACTTCGCGAAACCCTCTCGTGCAGATCATGTTCGCGCTGCACTCACAGAAGCACCTCGGTCAAATTCAACTGAAAGGCCTTGAAGGCGAACGAGTCGCTCAGGAAATCACAACAAGATTCGACATGGAATTCCACTTGGCCCAAGGCGCCGACAAGCTTGAGGGCTCCATCCTCTTTTCCTCAGCTCTCTTCGAGACCAGTACTGTCGAAAACATCGCCAGCACCTTCTACGAGGTCCTTCGCCAAGGCATGAAGGCACCAGAGACTCCAATCGCGGCCTTGCCATTGACAGACGGACTTCCTCGGGAGCTTAGCAACCGCGGCTTGCTCGGTATTGAGCGGACTGTGTACCCCAGCAACTCGAGTATGGTCGATGTTTTCCAGGAGCAGGTCGCATCCTGCCCTCCTGACACAATCGCAGTGAAGGATTCGTCTTCTCAGCTCACCTATAAAGAGCTGGACTCTCAATCTGACATCCTCGCTGGCTGGTTACTTGAAAAGAACATGGCCCCTGAGTCCGTAGTGGGTGTTCTGGCACCCCGCTCGTGCCAGACTGTGGTCGCCTTCTTGGGTATTATCAAAGCCAGGATGGCGTATCTCCCTCTCGATGTCAAAGTCCCTGCTGCGCGTTTGGAGCACATCCTTACCGCTATCCCCGGGCACAATATCGTCCTGACAGGCTCCGACACAACCCCACCACAGCTCCCGCCTCTTGACGTGAGCTTCGAAAAGATTGATGATGCCTTGAAACAAGCCAGCGTGAACCCGCGCTCTCTTCCAAGACCCTCTGCAACGAATCTCGCGTACGTGATTTTCACGTCTGGCTCGACTGGCAAGCCCAAGGGTGTGCAGATTGAGCACCGCAGCGTTGTTCGTCTGACAAAACAAACGAATATATTGAGCCACATGCCTAGATCAGCTCGCGTGGCAAACATTGCGAACATCGCTTTCGACGGTTCTGCGTGGGAGACTTGGACCGCCTTGCTTAATGGTGGAACCTTGATCTGCATTGACTACGACACTATCATCAACGCCGAGGCGTTCAGCAGAGTCCTTGCCCGAGAACAGGTGCAGGTTGCTGTGCTCGCACCAGCCTTGCTTAAGCAGGTTCTATCTCACAGCCCCAATATTCTCTCCGGTCTCGAGATTCTATTCATTGGAGGTGACCGTCTTGATGCTCGCGATGTCATCCGAGCTCAATCTCTTGTCCGAGGCCGCGTTTACAACGCGTATGGTCCAACTGAAAACGGTGTAGTCAGCACCATCTACCATGTCACGGACAAGGAAGAGGATCTCTATAATGGTGTTCCTATTGGCCGAGCTGTTAGCAATTCCGGAGCCTACATTATGGACTCTAACCAGCAGCTTGTGCCAGTCGGCATTATGGGAGAGCTGGTTGTCACTGGTGTCGGTCTAGCCCGCGGCTACACCGATTCTGCGCTCAATACTGGTCGCTTTATTGAAATCACCATTAGTGGCCAGAAGACGCGAGCATACCGCACCGGTGACCGGGTCAGATACCGACCCAAGGACTGCCAAATCGAATTCTTTGGTCGTATGGATCGTCAAGTCAAGATCCGTGGCCACCGTATTGAACTGGCTGATATTGAACATGCCATACTTGGCCACCGCGATGTGAATGATGCCGCTGTTGTTGTACGAGCTGCAGAGCATGAGGACTCTGATCCCGATCTTATCGGCTTCGTCACCGGCCGTGCAGACGAAGAAAACGAGCCTGATCAAGCCGATGGCCAGGTAGACGATTGGGCCGACCACTTCGAGACAGGCACTTACAAAGAAATCGCCGCTGAAATTGACCTGGCCGAGCTCGGTCGTGACTTCACAGGATGGACTTCCATGTACAACGGCGAGCTCATCGACAACGCCGAGATGCAGGAGTGGCTGGACGAGACGGTTCGAGACGCCCTCGACTGTCAGCCCCCAGCCCACGTCCTCGAGGTGGGCACTGGCACTGGAATGGTCTTATTCAATCTTGACCAGGTCCAAAGCTACTTGGGCTTGGAGCCATCCAGTAAGGCCGTCTCCTTTGTGAACGCAGCGATCCAAACTCGGTCAAATCTGGCAGGCAAAGCCAAGGTTCACGTTGGTTCGGCATTGGACGTGCGCAAGTTGGAGGCAGCATCTCAAGCAGAGCTGGTGATTATCAATTCCGTGGCTCAATACTTCCCTACACCAGAGTACTTGGCTGAGACTATCGACATCCTCGCAAGTCTCCCCAATGTCCGTCGTATCTTCTTTGGTGACATGCGTAGCTACGCAATCAACAAGGACTTCCTTGCAGGACGGGCCTTGTTTGTCCTGGGCGACAACCGCGCTCAGAGGGATGCACTTCGCCGCAATATTACAGAGCTTGAGGAGCGTGAAGAGGAACTCTTGGTCGACCCAACTTTCTTCACTAGGCTCACTCATCGGCTTCCCAGCCGTGTTAAGCACGTCGAAATTCTTCCAAAGATGATGAGTGCTACCAACGAATTGAGTCAATACCGATATGGTGCTATGGTCCACCTGAAGACTCCAGGGAAGCACAGCGAGCCAGTCCACAGCATCAAAGAGGAAGACTGGATCGACTTCGAGTCCTCTCATCTGAATAAGCAAAACCTGCGCGACCTTCTGGCCAATTCTTCAGACGCAACAACTGTGGCAGTTGGCAACATCCCGTACAGCAAGACTCTCTTGGAGCGCCACATTGTCGAGTCGCTTGATGACCCGACCCAGGACTCTGGAGACGGTGCCCTCGATGGCGCCGCCTGGCTATCAGAACTTCGACGCAAGACCGATGAACGCGCCTCGTTCTCTGCCCGTGATCTCAGAGACTTGGCTGAGGAGGCCGGGTTCAAGGTCGAAGTCAGTTGGGCTCGACAGCGATCACAGCACGGTGGAATTGACGCTGTATTCCATCGATACAACCCACTCTACAAGGGCTCTCGCGTTATGTTCGACTTCCCTGCAGACAGCCCTCATAAGAATCCTGATATGCTGGCGAACCGACCACTGAAACGCCTCCAGAAGCGCAAGCTCGAGGTGCAAACCCTTGAGCGTCTCCGGGCGCAACTGCCGGGCTATATGATTCCCCAGAGGATTATGGTCCTTGATCAGATGCCTGTTAACGCCAGTGGCAAAGTTGACAGGCATGACCTTACACGAAAAGCGAGGGCCGCCCCAAGGGCCCAAGCGAGCTCATCCTACGAGCCTCCTCGCGATAAGTTTGAGACTGCGTTGTGCGAGGAGTTCCTTGAGATTCTCGGTGTTAAGGCCGGAATCACTGATAACTTCTTTGATCTTGGTGGTCACTCTCTTATGGCCACTAAGCTTGCTGCTCGCATTAGCCGTCGGTTGGAAACTAAGATCTCAGTCAAGGATGTGTTCAATAACCCCGTCCTTGCTGATCTAGCTCAAGTGGTGCGAGAGGAATACATTCCCCACGAGGCAATTCCCGCTCACGAGTACATCGGTCCTGTGGAGCAGTCGTTTGCACAAGGAAGATTGTGGTTTATTGAAGAGCTAGGCCTGGCCGGAGCAGGCTACAATATGCCACTATCAGTTCGCCTTCGTGGACGCCTCGACCTTGATGCCCTCTCGCAGACACTGGCGGCCTTGGAGAAACGCCACGAAGTGCTTCGCACAGTCTTTGAAGAAGTTGAGGGAGTCGGCATGCAAATTGTGCAACCTCATCGCCCTAGGCCACTCAACATCATCAACGTGTCGCCTGATGGTGGTGACTATCTCAACGTCTTGCAGCAACAGCAAAATACAATCTTTGACCTAACCTCTGAGCCAGGCTGGCGCGTTGTTGTCCTTCGTCTCGGTCCCGAAGATCATATTCTCTCGGTTGTTATGCACCATATCATCTCGGATGGCTGGTCAGTTGATATCCTGCGCAGAGAAATTGCTGAGTTCTACTCGGCTGCGATGCGCGGCGAAGATCCTCTCAGCATAAAGGAGCCTTTACCCATTCAATACCGCGACTTTTCTATCTGGCAAAAGCAAGAGAAGCAGCTAGCCGAACACCAAAAGCAGCTACAATACTGGATCCGGCAGCTGACGGATAGCATCCCAGCCGAGTTCCTCAATGACCATCCCCGACCTGATGTGCTGTCTAACAAAGCGGGCTTCCTCCGCTTCGCCATTGATGGCAGCCTGCATAACAGTGTCCATCAGTTTGGCCGCTCCCGCCAAGTGACAACATTCACCACGTTGATGGCGGCCTTCCGCGCTGCCCATTATAGGCTTGCCGCGCCCGGAGCGACTGATGCCACTATCGGAACGCCCATCGCCAACCGTAACCGCCCGGAGCTTGAGGACATGATTGGATTCTTCGTCAACACACAGTGTATCCGGACGCACATTGCTGAAGGCGAGACATTTGAAACCTTGGTGAAGCAGGTTATGAGTACATCTACGGAGGCCTTTGCCAACCAGGATGTGCCTTTTGAACAGCTCGTGACAGCGCTTCTCCCTGGATCTAGGGATACCTCTCGAAATCCCTTGGTGCAGCTCTTATTCGCCTTCCACGCCCAAGAAAAGTTCGGCCAGCTGAGATTGGGAGATCTAGATGCTGAGGGTATTCCACTCGAGCCGAAGACTCGTTTCGACATGGAGTTCCATGTCATCCAGGACGAGAACCAGCTGACTGCAAGCATTCTGTATTCCACTGACTTATACGAACACGCAACCATTGAGTCAATCGGGTCCGTTTTCTGCGAAATTCTTCGCCGCGGAATTGATAAGCCAGACACCCCGATTCACACCATGCTACTCAACGACAGAGTCGATCCCCTCCGGGATATGGGTCTACTCAGCCGGAAGACAGTTGAGTACGATGAGAACATGCTCGTCGTTGACATGTTCCAGCAGCACGTCAAGGCCACTCCCAACGCACCCGCTGTCAAGGACACTGCTATGGAGCTCTCCTACAAGGAGCTCGATGACCAGTCCGAGAAGCTTGCAGAGTCTCTGCGGGCACGCAACCTGGCAGCCGGCACTTTGATCGGTGTCTTTGCTCCTCGTTCTTGCTACGCACAAATTGCTTTCCTCGGTATTCTCAAGGCTAACTTGGGATACATGCCACTCGACATTGAATGGCCAGTGGGTCGTCTCGAGACCTGCCTGTCGACCATCGAGGGTCACAAGCTGGTCTTGATTGGCACCAACGCACCCCCAGCGCTGAACTTGGCAGATTTCGAGCTCGTGCCCATCACCAAGATGCTAACTCCGCCAGCCAACCAAGAGATTCTTCCCGAGTCGAGGAGATCCCCAGTGGCGGACTCGCTTGCCTATATCATCTTCACGTCTGGATCCACGGGCAAGCCCAAGGGCATCAAGGTGCCTCATCGCAGCTTGCTCAACATGAACGCGCAGCGCCCCGTACACGGCAACATGGCGCACATGTCAAGTCTGGCATTTGACACATCCATCCAAGAGATGATCGGAGCCTTCTGCAACGGTTACATGCTGCTCTGCATCGACAAATACACAATGCTCGATCTCGTCGATCTTCCGGCTCTATGGAGAAAGGAGAAGATTCGCACAACTGTCACCACTCCAGGATTGCTTGAACGACTTGTGGCTCAGGCACCTGATGCAGCACGTGAACTGGACACAATTTACATTGGAGGAGATGCCATTCCTCCCAAGGATGGCCGCAAGATTGCCGAGCTTGTCAAAGAAGGGGCCTTCAACTTCTATGGGCCTAGCGAGAATTCCATGACAACGACAAGATACGAGCTAACCCCGAACGACCCTTTCACGAACGGAGTTCCTGTCGGCCGGTACATTGGAAACATGGTGGGATACGTGATGGACCCGTTGCAAAACATAGTGTCCATCGGCGTTCTAGGTGAATTCGTGGTGATTGGTGACAGCCTTGCCCTTGGGTATACCGACCCGGCGCGCGAGAAGGACGCTTTCATTCATATCACCGTGGACGGGAAGCGCCATAGGGCCTACAGGACCGGTGATTGTTTACGCTACCGCCCGTCCGATGGCCAACTGGAGATGTTTGGTCGCTTGGACCAGCAGGTCAAGATTCGGGGTAACCGTGTCGAGGTAGCCGAGATCGAGGCCACTCTATCTAGGCAACCCGACTTGGCCAACGCCGTTACCCTGGTCCACGAGGGACCTAATGGCGAGTACGATGCTGAACTCGTCAGCTTCGTCACCCTTGCGCAGGAGCAGGAGAACACCGGAGGCCGGAAAAAGAGAGCAGGCCGTCAAGCAGAAGACAAAATCGTGCCGAAACCGCTTGACGAGCTCGTTGAAACGCGTATTCGCACAGCTGTAAAGGCCAAGCTACCTTCCTACATGATGCCGGCACGCTTTTACTCGGTGGACCGAATGCCCATCACTCCCACACACAAGATCGATCGCAAGGCACTGCAAGCTATACTTAAAACGACCCTGAGGGGATCGACAACAGGGACCACATCTGCCCCCAAGGAAAAGCCCACCGTGCCCATCGATGAGATTGAAACCATTCTCTGCGAAGAGGCCAGCGCCGTCCTCAAGGCCGAGGTCGGTACCTCGAGCAACTTCTTCGAGATCGGAGGACATTCACTTGTTGCTACCAAGTTTACTTCATTCGTTGGTCGAAGACTCGGTATGCGAGTGTCGGTCAAGGAGGTCTTTGATTACCCCGTCATTGGTGATCTTGCAGCCAGACTTCGTGGCGATTCGCAGCCAAACCAGTCGCAGCCCAAGGCCGCTCCTATACCTCTGCAACTGGAGGATAGCCTCCTGGAGCCCTACCAGCTGCTGAAGAGCGACGATCCAGAGGCCTTCATCGACCGTGAAGTGAAGCCTCAGTTGAACCAAGAAGATCGCGATCTCATCATGGACGTCTACCCAGCCACCCAGGTGCAGAAGCTTTTCCTTCATGACGAGCAAACGGGACTGCCAAGAGCTTCTCACGTCTTCTTCATTGACTTCCCCGCCGATGCATCCTGCATCCGACTGGAAGAGGCCTGCAATACGCTCGTGCAGTACTTCGACATCCTCCGAACCGTGTTCGTTAAGGTTGGAGGCAAGTTCTTCCAGGTCCTCTTAGAAGAGCTTGAAGTCCCCTTGGAAGTGTACAAGACAAAGGGTGACCTAATGTCAGCTACACATGCGCTCAGGGATGCTGATTACGCCCAGCCATTCCTGCTTGGGCAGTCTATGCTGCGCATTGGGATTCTACGAAAGCAAGGCGAGGCCGTCCGTGTGGTCCTCCGCATGTCCCACGCTTTGTACGATGGCCTGTCGTTTGGGCACTATGTTGAAGCCCTCCACGGCCTTTACACGGGCGAAAGCAATCTGAAGATGCCACCAAGCTTCTCACCTTACATCAAGCACTTGGTCGACAACCGCGAAGCCGCATACAACTACTGGAGATCGGTGCTAAAGAACTCCAAGCCTACAGTCTTGAAGGCTTCAAAGAAGACCAAGATTCTCCCCGGCACTCTCCCGATCTGCTTCGCTGAGCGGGAGATCACCGCCCCCATGCCGGCCAACGCTGCACACATCACGGCCGCCACTGTCTTTACTACCGCTTGCGCCCTTGTCATCGGCGACAAGACACGATCCAAGGACGTACTCTTTGGCCGTGTGGTCTCGGGACGACAATGCCTTCCCGACGGCTGCCAGGACATTGTTGGCCCTTGCTCCAACGATGTGCCGTGCCGAGTCCTCTTCAAGGGAAGAGACAAACAAAACCTGAGGGACGCCATGCGCGCCGTTCAGAACCAATACCTCGAGGGTATGCCATACGAGACGGTCGGATTCGACGACCTCAAGGAGAACTGCACCGACTGGCCCGACTCGGTGCCATACTACTCTGTGTGCACGGCGTTCCAGAACTTTGAGTTGAATCCTGAGAGCAGCGTTCAGGAAGAGAAGATCAGCATGCAGCATCTATCTCCCGCCCTCCAGACCAGCACCCAGGGCGAAGGCGGCGATGGCACCACTACTGGGTACATTTCTATCAAGCCCGTCCATGATATGGACATGACTGGCGTTCCTGTGCCTGGCACGAACCGAGTGAACATCAGCATTGGCGCCAACCGGAAGCTCTGCGATGAAAAGACGGTGTACCGCATGCTCGAGGAACTTGGCGATGCTATTGAGATGCTTACTGACGCTCTGAAGGAGGACTGATTTGTGACTGTTTAGCTCTGTTGAGCGTTTCAAGCTGTTTGGCAGCGTCATGTAAATATGAAGACGGAAAGAAAAGGTGATGAGGCAAGGAAAAACAAATCTTTTTATACTTGGTTTAGTTAGATCTCCTTTGTAATTTCTGATGGCGTAAGGAGTTGTTAATGGTTTTTCTAAATGTTGATATTATTTGAACTAAGTCTATTATTCTGGTACAACTCGTGCTCACTGTCGCCGCTTTATTCAAATAGCTATCTGCCTGCTCAAGGACTATCGCATGCGTATCTAGGTTTGCTATTGAAGTCTTGCAATTACTGTAGCTGTTTTTAAGGTGGTGAGCATTTCGTGGGTAGTTGAGGAAAGACGATTCTTCGTGTGTGCCCCGGTTTATCACATCGGATAGTATAGGGTAAGCGATCTCCGGCAGAGCTCGCTATCTTCACCTTAATCCTTTGATCGTCCCTCCATCTCTAACTAAGTCGCCTCAAGCTAATTCGGAATTTTTCCAACTCCTCTCTTTGCCTCCCTAGTCCACCACCAAAAGCTTTCCCAGGAGTTCATTGCCAGTAAAAAACCCCTATAGAACCCTAGCCTCGGCCCATAACTACACATAAGCCTTGTCCGCTAACCTTGCCTCTAGAACAGAGAACCATGGCGGCCAGCGGCAAGACCTTTATTGTCGAGCATCTCGACCCAGAGCTAGGGCCCTGGTCAGAGCTCGAGTACCTTGCCATCGCCGCTGAGACCCAAGATGCCAAGGGCTCCTTCATCCTCTCCAGTCTGCCTCCGACGTTCAAGGTCCCTGCAGACCTTGCCAGCAACCCCGCCTTCACGGCTGAGCAGCGCGGCGTCGAGGAGCTCTATGCGGCCGACAAGTCTCGTGTCTGTCTGCTCGACCCAGCTGCTGCCAAGGATCTATCGCCCGATGATGGCGAGACTTTTGACGCGTTTCTGTTTGGCGGTATCTTGGGTATGTATGCAGCCTTGCTCGCTATACTGTACAGAAGGACCGTTGCTGATGTAGCATGTTCTGCAGGTGATGACCCCCCTCGAGGTGTGTAGACGTTACAGTTGTACATTTCAGTCCTTCCTTCGTTGACGTCAACTCCCAGACCGTACATCTGAGCTCAGAAAGAAGGGATTCGAGGGCCGCAGACTAGGACCTAAGCAGATGACAACAGATACAGCGGTGCGAGTCACACGTATCGTTGTCCAGGACAAGGGTGTGTAACATAATTACATGCACATACGGATACATTCCATGTCAAAGCTTACCGAATCTCCAGTACCACTTGACAAGGTTCCCTACGTCGATTTCCCGGAGCTCAAGTTCAACGAGCATGAGAGCACCGAGATGCCCTTTCGCTATGTCAAAGATGGCAATGACAAGCCCATCATGCCCAAGGTGTGTTCACAGCGTCACAGCCAGTATACTGTCTCTAACAGTGCGTTGCAGGGTATGGTTGACTTGATTCAAAAGGATGCGGATAAGGCTGTGAACGATCTCTTCTAAGACATGGCCGAGTTCCACTGCTGGCGTCACTCACGGGTCAATCGTACATCCGCATTTATCCTTACCATGGTCGAGTCGTCGCTACATAACGTAGACGGTTATATCAATGCTCCCATACATAACGGAGGAGTAAGACAGACACGTGACTTGCTCAAAGGTTGAATTTGTAGCTCGCCCTAACTAGAGCACAATATCGGAGAGTGTGGCACGCGATAGATGACGGGAAAAAAAGACATAATTTGCATCAAATACAAATTAACCTCGCGTAGAAACGAGTGAAATACCAAATGTTTGTTTTGTATCGATGCCGTCTTGATGTCTGAGGTTGCAGCTCGAGACCAGAATAATGCAGCTAAGCGGATATGTACTAAACGCGACCGTCAAATTATTATCGTCAGAGCATCTCGCAAGGACGTACAACAAATATACAGATTGAACCCTGATCCTTTACTCGAGATATCAAAAACAACCAGGATCCAGCGTAGCATGGGTGCTGACAGCCCATAATGTTTCACCACATCGCAAGGTCAAGGTCGCTACTTGGCCGACAATTCCCTCGATTGTCACGATGCTTCGCCCAAGGAGCTGTCCGACAACAAAAACCAGCCCCCCTCCGGATTCTGTTCTGCGGATCTGATGAGTTCAGCTGCGTAGCACTAAAGGCGCTCTACGAGGAGCACAAGCAAAACAAGAGCCTGATCAAGTCACTCCAGGTCATGGTTCGTCCACCAAAACCCACGGGCAGAGGCCTCAAGATACTCAAAGAATGTAGGTCATTGACTTGGGGGCTACGGAACTTGACGCTCATCTCTCTTAGCTCCCTGTAAGATGCTAGCGCAAGAGCTGAAACTGAGGATTCATCGGCGTAGCACGTTTACTAGTTGGAAGGTGAATAACAACCCCATATACTGATCAGCGTTGGAATACTGAACGTCTGCAGCTGCCTGTAGGAACGAATCTTGTAATTGCTGTATCGTTCGGGCTATTTGTTCCTCCTCGGATCTTGAAATCAGCAAAATACGGAGGCCTCAATGTTCACCCTTCACTACTCCCTGAGTAAGTCTCACGGTTTTCACGCTAGATGCAACCTCCTGACAAGATACAGTCTCCGAGGACCTGCACCCATTCACCACGCAATCATGAATGGCTATGAGCACACCGGAGTGTCACTGCAGACCTTGGATAGCGAGGCCTATGACCATGGCACCATACTAGTCCAGACTCCCAGCCCAGGTATACCAATACCGCCCGGCTGCACCACCAAACAGCTCATCGACCTCCTCGCCCCCATTGGAGCGCAGATGCTGGTACAGGGCCTACGTGACGGGGTACACGTGCCCCCCTACCAGGACGCAGGGTGGAAGGCAGAGGACCTCCTAGTGAAGCATATCGAAAGAAGAGAGCTTCAATGGACGCAGCTCAGAGAGAAGCAGACCGAAGAAGTGATGAAAGCAAAGAAACGGCGCCACATGAGGCGGCAAAAGGTCAAGCGTCTTGGAGCGTCGCAGCTCCAAGGGGAGCGGATCCGCGGGGTTGAGCAGCTCAAGCCGTGGCAGCTTCAAGAGACGCATTTTCAGATGAAGGAGACCGAGGACGAGCAGCTGACTCGCGAGCGGGAGGAACTCAGAGCGAGGCATCGCGCCGAAAGGGAGCAGCTCATAGAGGAGCAGAAAGGAGGGGAGGAGCTCGTCTACACCCACGCCCCCAAGATCAACAAGGGCGACGGCCAGATAGGCTGGAACGAGTGGACAGCCGCCGAGCTCGTGCGGAAGATGCAAGCCCTCGGATCCGTGTGGACGTACGCCGTCACCACGGACGGGGTAGTGAAGCGGATCATCATTGAAGAGGCCTCGGCAGTGGAGGAGCTGGACCAGATCGGTGAATACGTCGGAGACGTCAGATTTGTGCGGAACCCCGGGGCGCTGGGAAAGAAGAAGTTGACCAGAGCGTTTACCAAGAAGCGTGACGGGAGCGTTCTCATGAGGACTGCGTGGAACGAGCACATCCAGATCAAGAAGATCAAGGTGGAGGGCAAGGACACTCAACCGGCTGCTGTGGCATTGGAATCCTTCATCTACGACAATACAGAGGAGTTGATGGCCGCCGCAGCTCAAGAGCCTAACGAGTCTAGAGTAATTGAGTACTAGGGAGATATACATGTACTTTTAGCATCGTCTTGGACAATGAATGTACTATAGTAGACAAGGGAGTAGTATCCTCTACGTGTGACCAATCTCCGCCAAAGACACAGTCTTCGTTTTCATCGTGGTAGTAAATATATCACAAGCTCGTTCAGTATAACCAAGCGTTGTAATCATTCATCGGAATTCCCAATATGCCCATTTGCATAAGAGTCTTGCTATTTGCACAGCATCATATTGCTAGTTGCATAGCATCACGTGACCATTTCCATCTGCCGAGCGGCGAGCCAGCCGGAACCCTAACCCAATCCTAACCCAATCCTAACCCGATCCT
>JADDON010000049.1:0-19451 GCA_017140175.1 Fusarium staphyleae | reverse complement strand
AAAATATAAAATATAAAATATATTTTAGTATAAAGGGAAAGGCAGTACTGCTATATATACTGAGTTACTTCTATAAGCCTATTTCTATTCCCTTAGTATGCCTATTAAACTGAGACTTTATACCTCGCTATATATTATAAAAGAGCGCGACTATATTCAGATCGATTTCGAACCTAATTTAAAGGAGCTTTTTGCTTCGAGCTCTTTAACGTTGTAGACATTGCCAGCACGAAGGATACTGATAAGAGGTTTCTATCGAGGTATCTATAACTCCTTGTCCTACTCTCAGTAGACAGTGTCAAGAAAGAGGCTATAGATGTTGCCATATCTAAGGTTCACGCCAGAGGTAGGAAAGATGAAATGAATATCTTCAAGCGCCCAATCGTATATGGTCTCACGCCAATTAACCAGGATCATACCGGCCTACATAGAAACCCACTTGAGAGCATAGTATCGTATGAGAGTGGCATCATGGAGCCAGACCGGCCGGCATTCTTAATGCCATAAGGCGAGGTAGTGATTGGAATTGAAAGAAGAGAAGCCGCGAAGCTCAACTACCAGCTCGAGTTCACAAAATGCAACCCAGATCTGCCAAACCTCCCGCAACTCAGCTGGAGACACAGAAGAATAATGTATCTATGGCAATCGTGCCAGGTAATACGTACCTACGTGGTCGAGGCAGTAAGCTCAGTGTAGAAGATATTGTAACCGGTATACAGCAATAAAAGTGGCCTGGCCGTTTCCAAACGATTCATAGTGACCAAGGCTACTGGATCTTGGATTCCGCACATAACCGTCTCAGTCTCCCTGTGGTGTTGACTTGGTTCCAAACAGAGGTGCAGGAGTATCGGCTTGCTAAGAATGTACTAATCTTTGGACATGAATCAGAGCGTAACACGTACGATCTTATCAGAGCCATCGTGGAGCTCTTTAACAAGAATGAGCAATAGTTCAACGAGATTATAGTATCATCTCATATGCGTTATGCTAGGCGGATTCGATAATCTTTTACCTTGACCTCCTTTCTGACAAGGAGTAAGAACATAAATGAATACTTCTATGGCTGGTCATGCGAGCTTCTGGCGCAACATGCAGCCCTCGTCGAGCTTTATATATGCGAGCTCTCTTCATAACGCTATATTAGAGATAGATATAACGCACAGAGTGGCGCGGCATCTAGCACGTATTAAATGTTCAACGTATCTCGTTAGGGATGCTAGGATGTACTGACGAATTTATTGTAGCTATTCATTTGACAATCTAACGATGTTAGATCATTGGTATAAGAATATATATCTTACACTATTACTAGAAAACCCTAGATTCCGTATCCTTAAGTCTCAGGTAACCACTGACTTTAGATTGCACGACTAGTTCCCAGTTATTCCTCCCTCATCCCACCAGCCTTTATCTACTAGCAACGGGGGGGGGATAGGGTCCTTGAAGATTGATCGCATACTTGTATTCGACAAAGGTTCTATTCTTCAGGAGGATAAATAAAAGAAATTCCACATCTATCTGCATCAAGGCTCAAATCGAAGTTATTCGGCCTAGTATTCCTCCTCGGAACTAGCTAGCAGGGTCCTCAACTCTTCCGCCACACGTGCTTGTATGACGTCGAGGTTTTCGTGGCTGTTGATCTGCAGTCGAGGATCAGGTAAGGAAATATTAACTTGGAAACGAAGAAACCTACCTGGATGTAGCGAGGTGACTGTTTGGGGGTATTTCCCTTCTCTTACACCGCAGTGTATAATGGGCTCCATCTAGACTCTTTGACGAGTAACACCAACTTGGAGACTTTCAACTAAAACCAGTGAGCACTACGCAAGCAACAACGTGAAGGCTTACTGAACACTCTTGCTCTTGAGAACTCGTTGATTTGCTTTCATTACATAGAAACCCATCGATTAGGACACATTTAGTGCCCAATTGATGGAAGCGCTTAAGCTCCTTTGAGAGTAGGCGAGCCAGGACTAGATCCGGAGCTGACATAGTGCCCTGACATTGATGCATATACATGACTTCCAGACTCCTTTCAGTTCTTCAACTTCTCCTTTAGGAGCTTGGGCCAAGAAAGACACTGCAGCTTCAACTCCCCGCACAACGTAGCTCGCTGCTCATCAGTGAAAGGGAAGTCAGCTGCAGGTCTATTAGTGATGATAATAGATAGACACACGCCAAAACATACCGCCAATAATGGAAACAGGCAGTATATATCCCTCCCCGTTAACCCAGGTCTTAGGGTCCTCCTACAGCAGCCTCAACCATGACTTGAGCGTGTTGTCTGTGATCTTCCGCTCCAGACCAGCGAATTCTCCCAGCTCCAGATTTGAATCCTTCGCCTTATAGATGCATGACTGCATGTGCACTCAGGCATATCTGCATGCTTCATAAACCTTCCCTCAGACGTCCGGCCGTCCTCGTAGTCGAGCAACCAAACCATGAACTGATCGGCCACTACCATGTTGTGAGGTTCCAGGTAGCGAAGAATATACTGGAGAGCAGTCTTCTCGCGTTTACTTCTCTGATCTAGTAGATGTTAGACGTGCGTGTGCAGACTAATCGGCACTGACCCTTCGTGACACCTTGATGAGGAGTGACATCCCCAACCACAGCCTCGGCTAGGTCCTAAATAAGACCAATTCCAACACATGTAAACCGATCCAATGGTTTCTACTCATATGTTATAAGAGGATCACAGACTACAGATTTAGCAGACTTCCTGGAGCCAGTAATCCCGAATACGCCAACCCGAGGCTGTGGCCCGCCATGCTCTCATGTGGGTTGACTCCCTTGTCTACCCAGCTCTATCGGTCGAGGTGCTTTAATATGCTCACAAAGTCCTTGAAGGGGAATAGGCTTGTTTCAGTTCCATATCATGCTGTACTTAGTAGGGGGGCGAGTGAGTATGGTCTGAAGTCCAATCAGCATCCCGACCTCACATATAAGAGCGCAATGGGGCTGGCTTCTTTGGGGTGTTCACTCGTTATTTAGTTCTCACAATTCGAGGCAACTTTCCTCAACCTCTGTGTCGTAGTCTAGATTCTCGCCACGAGGTTGTTCATGGTCCCTTGGTCACGGCGCCAAACATGCTCACCCTGTCAAGGCAAACCCGCTTGTATCTCGTTCAGAACTGTTTTCAGGTTTGGCATCGTCTCAAAGACGGCCTCACGTGGTAGGACTGTTTTGCTGTCTTTCCAATGTTGGATAATATTGTCAATACTGGTGAGTTCATTGCGTGGGCGAACTCGATCCTCTGTGGCCCCCGTGCAAGAAGCAATGCGAGAAGAGATTAAGTTCAGCCGTGTGCTGACTTGGTCTATTGCTGTTGTTTGTTTAATCGATGAGATCATTTTGGTTGAGAAAGATAAAAGCGTGAGAACTAACTAGCACGAGCCCCTCTTGTTTGTAGGATCGACCTCATATTGCCCGGAAAAGAGTACCAGCGGACATCGCGGTTTATTGGCTGTAGTAAGACATCTTGCAGGATGTTTCATGTATTGCTCGGTTCTCGTTGTCACGTAAATATCATGTTCGACCGATTACTCCCCAACAACAACTGAGATAGGAATCTCGAGCTCTCCTTATCCCGTCTACCGTCAGAGCTGTGTTACTGAGGTCGGCAGCATCTCGAGGATCCGACGTTTCTCGATGACTACCGTGAAGCCGCAGAGGTGCTGGGTTTAAGACACAGCCAAGCCCGGCCAGATACTCACGGATATCGCAAACGGTATCGAGGACGGTGTCTGAGCCCTCCTCGGCAATGCTGGAATCGAACCGGGAAACGCCCTTAAGGCTGGAGTGGGATTCCCCACGGGTCTCTGTTTGAAAACGAGACTGCGCGTTACGCCCAATCCAGACCAAAGGGCCGTTATTCTTCAGCACCAAGATGTAATCAAGGACCCTATCTGAGATCGTGAACGCGGTATAACAAGTCGAAGCAGACACTTTCTTGTCCAAACGCATCCAACAGGTATTTCATAACTACTATCGCGGCAGCTAACGTTGTAGTGAGTATCTAGGGTTCACTTCCACGATCGACTACCTAGCTCTACAGAATCTCTGGTGATTAACAATTCCAGACTATCCCACTGGCGACATCCCCATCCTCCGAATCACTTTCGACTCACCTCTTGAGTCTCCTTCTTCGCCCTCTAAACCAAATCCTAGGGGTCGCCAGCCTCTCGGGCGCTTGCAGGAGATCTCAAGCTGAGAAAAGCCTAAATCTCTAGACTCTTCCACAAACATCTATAATATGATATAAGGAGACGTCTAAAGTATACTCAACGCATATGCTGTCAACAGGACTCAATACCCCACTATATAAATACGCATACTATGAAGCCAAGAGCCTTACATTCGTCTTCCAACATATTCTAGGAGACTACAGTCATGAGGAAGGATTACGAAGCTTCTTGCACGCTCCCATTCCCATCAGATGTAAGCCAATATCAATTTGTTGTCGATATATGTACTACCGATTTTAAACGCGTCGCTATGAAGCTCTTTGGTATGCGTATGCAGGCTGAGAATGAGCGCAGGGCTACCATCTCCAAGAAACGCACAACCATTGGGGATCCTTGGTCTAGTTCATCAGCCAGTCCGGCTCAGCCTAATAGCAGATGCCCATAGGTAGCCCCAAGTAAGAACACAGCCCAGGTTGACTTGAAATCATCATCGTAGCCCATTTTTTCCTGATTCTTCCCCCACTCAGATTATCAGATCAGCCTTCTGTCAGCGTCCCTTGCCCAGTATTTGTCATACGCGTTGAAGCCTTGTTCTCAGTCTCCTTCTGCAGTATGATCTCCCTGCTCTCATAGACGCTAGCGCCGAGTTGGGTGACGTCCTGCCACGCTGGTTTATCGAGATCTTGACTAGAGTCCTAAAAGAATATTAATACAATGAGTTGGGTCTGGATATTCAATAGACTTACTATCTTGAGGAGGGGAAAATGATTCTCAGTGTGGTGTGGGAAAAGAAAATAACTAAATTGCCACCTTCTGTATGATATTTAAGGTAGCTTACCCGTGTATGAGATGAAGTTAGGCGCTAAGGTCTAACATGGCTGGTGATATATTAGATGCTCGAATGATATTAGTAGCTTTTTCACCATAATGCCCAACTATAGAGACAGAGCCTCTAGCTTGTGTAAAAGATACACAGAGGTGCAATGGGGTACTATACACTTATCTCGGCCCTAGCAAGTTCACTTAGAAGCTCGGGGGTTCATAACCAACTACCCACGAAGGATTTCAAAGAGACGTCCGGTCAGAGAGTAATCATATGTGCGCGTCTGAATGTTTATATGCAGCGTGGTGATATAGCCCTGTAGCTGAATACCGCATATCATCATGCGCCTGCTAGCTCATGGTGGCATCAACTCTACAAATCAACATAACCAACCGGTTCACCTATACGGATATCTGTCTCGATAGATTACGTCGATAGCTATAATAGCACCGGAGAAATGACGGTCAAGGTCAAGCTCACGCAGTACAACAACGCACCAGATCAGCTGATGCTGGCTTCCCGTTTCCGCTGCTGCAGAATCTTCGAGTTTGCGATATAATCCCAGCTTTCCCAGGGACCTTCCAATGCCTCTCTTTGACCACCAAGTCGACTTGAGGCTGTTCAGTCTCGTTGTGGCAGGTCCTGAGGCCCAAAGTGTAGATGGCTGCCGCGACATTGTGTAGGTTATCACGAACTAACTAACATCCGCCCGTCATCTTTCTGGCGTTAAGTTGCAAATACGGGCGACAGTAAACTGGCTAACGTTATCCACAGCAATTAATGGACAATCATATTGGATGCTATGGGCCTAGTTACATCGACTGCGGATCAGTAATCCGTTGCTAGCATCAGCTTCCATAAAGAACGCCACCCGTCTTGGAACTTCCACGACCTCATAGGTTAGAATTATACGCAGACTCATAGAAAAGAGGCTATAGTGATAGTAGGAACAGCTACTACCAGTAATATATAGAAGATCTAATGTCACTGAGGAATAATAAGACGGGCATACAAAGCCAGTCCGATTACTGGAGTGATACACCACGAACGGCCTATTCCGGGAAACAAAGGTACAGCTCATCGACGACATCTTGGAATGTTAGCAAGTCGCTATTAGGGGCCTAGAAATACTTGGCAAAAGGGACGGATCTGGGCCTACAAGAAAATGGATATCCCATCCATACACGCGCATAACAGGAGTGACAGCGGTGTTGGCCATCGTATCTATGTAGGCCTGCTGATTGCGATGATGATAAGAGGGAGATGCTGTTTACAACCTAGACAGTTGTCCGTCATCACCACCTGGATCTATTTCTTGCAGACAGTCACCACCAGAGCCAAGTCTGACAAAGAAGAGCAATATAGCAGATGATTGGTATTAGCAAGTAGTCATTACATTAACAAGCATTCCCCGTCATCTTTGGGTACTGATGCCTCTAACCTTGAGTAAATCTGGTGTTCGGACTCTCCACTGTTGATACCTTCAACAAGATTGTTCGTAACAGTCTTTGCCCATCTAAACATACCTGCAGCTTTATCAGCCACACAAGTAGCTAATATTATAACATCAAGCCCTTCAGGCAGTTCCAAAGTAGCTCTCGAAACTTCATGTTTGACAACTTGTTTGATGTCGCGACTCGTAAAGTCATGTATCATGAGTGGTTCATACTGCCTCATATGTGCTTAAATCGAACGTTGCATTCGGCTAGAGACGCAGATCTTAGTGAGACTGGAAAAAAGGCTGTCGAATAAGCCAAAGATGCTATGTATATCATTATCAGCACGAACTAGATCAGGAGCATCAATGAAGATGCAAACTGCCCTAGTTGACCGTATTCTCAAACTAAGCAGCAGGCTCTGCACTTCGCCTTCAGACCAGTTGTCCACCATTATCCACTTTGGGCCGTTGAGGTTGGTCGACAAGCCTTCAAAGTCGACCCGAGATGAATTATCCTGGGAAAGTAATTGGAAGAGCAGGCGCTTGAAGAAGTCAGGGTAGAAACCCGAAGCGTCGTTATAGAAACGACAGAATCAATAGGTCACGCTGCCACTTCTCCAGGCTCACTCTCGTCCGAGCATCAGATATAAGGAACTTCATAAGTATACTCTTTCCAGACCCAGGTTTTCCACTAATCCAATAGAGCGAAGCATCAGAAGAAAGCCACTCGTTGAAGTCGGGCGCCCCTTTGTTGGACTGTTCTGGCCCATAGATCCAATCGAAAGTGCCGGGTGAATTAGAGGAGACGACTACGTCACGATGGTCATCCCCCATGATGGCAAGGCTTGTTATGAACTGTTCGCAACGTAGTCTAGTGTCGTTTTCTTATCGATGATCTCTTGGGTCATGCATATCAATGTCCAATCCGCACGAGACAAAGCATGGGAAAGCTTACAGCGTCTTGTTGTCCCAATTCTTCAAAAGAGCTTTCATACATACCGCAGCCGAGGCAGCAGCTTCAAACCGCCACTCATCGTTCTTATGGCTATCAGCGTAATCGGAGACTCCCTTGACCGTGATGCAAAGGAAGACATCCCATACCCCTGCACTCTCCATCTCAAACGCAATGACCTTGTTTCGTCTTGCTAGTTCATCGCGGACTTCGGCTGACTTGATGATGGTGTCTCCCGAAGCCACTCTCCCAAGGTGAACCATCGAATATAGGTTTTCTTCCGCATCTCGGGCTCTGTGCTGGGCAATCTTGATGTCGCATCCCAGCTGTTCACATGTGAGCCCAGCAGCATCTCTACAACCCGGCTCTGTGCCGTATTCGGCGCACTGGGCACAATTTGATGGTGCTCGGTGTATATGGTTGTAGTCAGAGGGGACGAGGCGGTCTTTGTGGTGTCCGGGATACCTAAGTGGCTGCCGAAGATCTTAAGCTAAGACGTCCAGATGCTTCTAAAGTGCTTCTTGCAATCTCTGCCGTTCACGCAGGGTTTTGAGCCTCGCTAGTAGGCCCCATATCTCGAGGCTCGGCCGACCCAGGCTATCGTCTAGAGTGCTTTTGATCTCGTACCTACCCGGCAACTGTTTTCCAAAATCGTACTGCACAACGCCGTCGGTAATGATAACATCGCCGAGAAGTATGTCTTAGTCCTCATAGCTCGGGATGCCGCCGCAAATACCCACGACTAATGCTAGGTTGATATCGGGGAAACTCATTCGACAAAAGGCCGCGACACTACTAGCCGCAACTTTGCCCATTCCGGGAAGATATGCCAGGACATCGTTATGGGCTCCAACGGCTCCTATAGAGTTGTTCAAGGGATCTCGTCCAGCTTTCCCGTACGGATCGCCATTTTCGTCTTCATCCCAATAATGATCGAAGAGAGCAACTACCGTATTTGCTTCGAGAGTGAGCGCGCATATAATGGCGATTTCGACTTCGTGGCCGTATTCAGACTTTGGTGGGTACCTGCCAGGCATTCTGAGCACGAGTGACTATATGTGACGGGTCATATGTAGGTGCAGATGCAGATGCAGATTTGCTAGACTCATATCTAGCTCACGTCTTGTCCGTAGAGCTGTTGAGTAGTTAGTTAATGCAGAGCTGCGAGTAAAGTATTGCTAAGAACCCCTCACCTGATATGTAGAGGAGAATGTTACTCTTCAGTTGGGCCATGGCGGGCTGTTTGACTCAGCTATGCATGTTGGTTGCGAGATCCCGGCCCTGTTAAGGACCTTGTGACCTCATCAATAGGGAAGACAAATAACTAGAACTCGCTCCGGGAAGTTGGTGATGAGAAGAATGATATAAGAGATAAGGCTTGGTGGCGATACTATTTTTGTGCAACTAGTTAAGAAGCTCTAGTTGTTGGGAAGTATAGATGTATCCTATTGCCTATTAGGAACAGATGTTCTCGGATGTAGGAACGGGCGACGTTTGAGCGGGATTGAACATCAGACAAGAGGCTATATACCGCTTTGGTCAATATTATTATCTTGATAGTATATAAAGATATAATAGAGGAGCATTGTTAAGTTAGCTGAGATTATATATGCAGTTAATATTAAAACCAGTTGCTAATAGCAGAGGGTGTTACTCGCGTGTGGTTGTTCCTAGAAACGCAGGGCTTCGCTGTGTTTCTTGTCGATAACCGCTCCGGCCTATGACCAGTATTGAGTGTTGAAATCTTTTTGACCCAACCCATTCGGGCTCTCGAACTAATAGTGCATTTAATAACTTCCATAAGCGAATTAGTGATCATAGAGTTGTCTAGAGCAGTAGAGCATCCCATGGAATGTCCTAGGTCGTATAGTTGTATCCTACTAATGAATCGCAGCGTGTCCTGTGTAGGTGTGAGTGCTTTCTACCTCTTCGTATTGCGCTCTGGCGAATCACCTTTATCCCTTACTGGCTGTTTCCTGTCTTATCTAGATGACGATGGAGGTTATTGATGGTGATTCTATTCGGTTGCGGTCGGATCGGACGAGAGGCTTATAACCGTTGATGCCGTATGGTGGGCTATCAGTGTTTATATAAATCTATAACCTTATACTCTCGTTCCGTTAGATCTTTTGCTACACCGTCTGCTTAAGCGCTGTGGTAGACTCAAACCCTAGGACCTTCTGATTATCGTCATATATTAAAGATCTCATTTTTATCCCGTCTCCATCTTTTATTGAAAGGGAATGGGGGATAATACGAATTCACATAGGGTCGTCGCACGCACCCGTTGTATCTACCCTACTTAAAACTGACTCCGTGATCGAAGTCAATAACCAGCCTGCTCAAGTTGATTTTAGTAGCCTGGTTGGATATTGTCTTGTTCAGGTGTATGTGATTTCCCATTATTATACATCCTGAATTCCTCCTTTTCGCTTAGTATACGTCTCTCGTTGATTGAAACAAGTCATATAGTTTCCAGCTAGTGAGTCTCACATCGTAGCTAAGGGAGTATTTATAAAACTAAATATAGATAGTGTGACAGAGGAAGCACCGGGAAAAGCGTGGAGGACAAATGGCAGGGTAATAGCTATAGCAGCATGTAGTTATTATATTGAGGGTGTGGCAAGAGGTATATTTTATTCCATATACCCTTCATGATGCACCGTGAGTGTGTATTGTCATTCAGACTCCAGACTATACTGATATGACCAAGGATTTGGTAAATAAGCAATATATATACACCT
Source organism: Fusarium staphyleae (assembly GCA_017140175.1). NCBI lineage: Eukaryota > Fungi > Ascomycota > Sordariomycetes > Hypocreales > Nectriaceae > Fusarium > Fusarium staphyleae. Next base: position 9,307 of record JADDON010000049.1, on the reverse strand, counting down.
TCGCCGTACGAGGCTAGGGTTCAGGAGCACCACAGGCAAATGATTGCTGAAACCGGGTTGATATTAGAGGTAAGAACAAAGATCTGATCACCGATCGTCACTGCAATAAATCAAGATCAAGAAAGGGTGCCAGCTGCAGAGAAGGTATATGGGCTGCGACGTCGATCCTTTGTAGCGGGATAGGACTTGAGGAGAACATATCCGCACTCACTGTTAGCATCCGGCCATTCAGTCTATCTGGAATATTCCTAAGAGTGCTTTATCACTCCCTACTTATGTATGTATGTGCTACCGTGGAAGATGATTACCCAAACTTTCGCGAGGTTTCCACCAGCAACTTCGTTGAGCATCGTCACCTTACAACCGCACAGCACCCGCAATCCCGCATTTCTGTGTCCATACTATTGTGCGCGTCTAATGCGCGTCTAACAAGTCATTATTTGAAAAGTCAAGAATCGAGGCGCATGGTATACCTTGAATAGCGATTGGGCTCGTGAGAAATACAGAAAGATTACCGTATAAGAGCAAATCCATTTCACCACCACCAGGCCAAAGAGAATCATGCGGCGCTATGGGATCTTGAACGATCACTTCGCAGGTCCTACAAGATACGAAACATAGCTGGCTATATAAGGCAATCTCTCTGCCAAGTTTCAGATTATCATCGGGTTCCCCATTCTCTTAAGCTTGTCTAGGAAAAGCAAGCCGCCGAGACGATTTCTTTTGTTTATTACAAGGGTCTTCTCCCCTGCGATATCTCCTACAACATCGCCTTTCTTGATGAGGGCCTCGACGGCATCCTTGGGGAGTTTGCGGGATATTCGCTCCACGGATCGAGATACTTTTCGTGGTATGAGACTAGGTACACCCATCTCCATATTGAATACCCATGGCAAACAGAGAGATAATGCAAAGACATATTTTCCTTTGAAGGCTCAGACGAAAGGTCAATCGGGGATGGGTTCAGGCGATATGAACTCCAAGCGTAGTAACACTCCCTGCCCTTATATACATATTGCTACATGCTGGAACTAATAACATTGAAGTGCCGATTTTCCCTACAGACGTGATTAGTTAGCTCCAGCTGTTTTAACCCCTTATGAGTCTTTATACTGGCTTCGTTTGGAAAAGGCTGGGCACTAAGGTTTGATTTATTTTTGGATATCATGATCTGCAAATGCCATTCAACTTCTGGACAGGGCTTAAAGATACTAGTAGGGTTCGATAATCGCGGTCTTATGCATGTATTCATGCCCACATGAGCTTCGTAAGCCCTATCACCACTAAATAATAGTAAGTCCATACCTTCAAAGTAATGGTATTTCGTATGCTACCCGAGGATACAAGAAATATGTCTAATATTTCTAAAAATTAAAAATAAAACATTATAAGTCTCTTATAAGAAAACAACCATCTAAACGCTGTCATATCATACTGTCTTCTTTTAAGTCCATTTCAGCTGAAACTTCACAACTTCTCAAAGGCTATGCAGGACAATTAAGCCATATAGTGGTCCGGCCATTACCAAAATCTTTCATGTACCGCCCTGCGTTGTTAGTTTGTTGTGTCTTGATGCCGGCTTCGTAGCGCAGCATCCAGACGGACGATCAACCTGACTCAGCCCTTCGCCGTTAGTGAGATTCCTACGCATCTGATATCAGCATCTCAGACTCAAAGATGCTGTACAATGATGCTCATATCGTGAGAACCAATTCGACGGACTTGACAGCGTCGTAATAGACGATTAGCCTCTTCGCAGACGATTAGCCTCTTCGCTTAACTGGCGGTGGCTCGTAGTCTACATCCGACGCGTAATACTTCCGCGCAACTACAACCTCCTTATTGGAATATTTTGCCTCATCCTCGGGTCTCGACTCTTCTACGGAACTGGACGATCATCTACGTTTCCTTATTAGCCGTCGACTTGATTTGACACTGTCGTCTGGGCGGACGGGTTCTTGTTCCTTCTGCCGTTGTTGAGCGCCTTGGGCGTTTTGGGCTAGTCGAGAGAACGGAATGCTGATCTTAGCGGTGGGCCAAGTCTCGGATAGCTCGTCTGTGGCAAACTCGCGGATGTCAATCGTTAGCGACTGGTCGGGATTTAACGCGTCGCCATCAGATGAGCTGAAAGGCTATCGACACATATTAGCGCGCTTCAAGTAACGCCAGGCGATATTAGTGAGTTCACCATTTGGTGGATGTGCTCGAACGTTTCTAAGTCAAGACCATCTTCCGACTCGGTGAACTTAGGACGCCAGAGAGATACTGTAGATGGCTTTCCGCGGTAACTGAGTTTGATACCAATCACAAGCTTAATATCACCATTTGAGTACAGAATGTAGTCTTGCGCAAGCCCCCTCAGATCTTTAATATCCTGAGAATATGATACTTCAACTACTATACCAGGATACCTTGCCCCAGGGTAATGGTACTGTATATCTGGCTCACGCTTGATTGGGCCGTTCTCGCCATCCATTTCCGCGAGAAAGACACGGGAACCTAAAGCGATTATAATGTTTTCGGCAATGGGTTTTGCTTCATAATTGCAACTGCTGGCAAGCTTGTTCAGTTCTTTACAGATCTCGTCTCTGAAATAAGTGGCGAAGTAGTCATGACTTGGCGAAGGCATGCGAATAGTGAGACGGCCGTGCTTAGGTTCGTAGTCAAATCTTCTGAAGGTTCGCTGTATCTTTTTATAGTGTTTGCGGTACTGTTTCCGGTCGAGAGTGAAGTGTGCAAGTTCCGGGACTTCGCGCGTCTTAGACAAAAGTTTGTATTTTTCAAGAGGTTCGGGGAGTCGGTGGTCGATATCGTTGTCGTCGATGATGTCGATGTCAATGTCCTTCACAGAGCGTTTTGCTGTTGCAGGCGGGGATAGGGGGGGAGAGAGCTTGACCTGTCGGGCGGAGTAGTACTGAGTATGGCCATGGTTGATGATGATGTTAACGTGAATATCGGGTCTTTATCTTGGTTTATAGCTGATTTGGTCACGACATGTTAATGTTGTTGATTGTTTGGATATTTGACTTGCGCCGGAGCGGATTATTGATTTGGCGAGAATTCGAGGCTTGCTTTGTCAGCCGTTAACAAGCATCATCTGTCTCACTCTCAAGCCCCTCACCTCGCCATCCTTCATGAGAAATTCTCTGCAGCTCGGTGGTTCGAATCCCGCTCTATTTTATTCAAAGACATATACAAAGACATATACGAGCCGCGAAATGGCCATTTACTCTGTTGAAAAATTCGATAAGGTAAATAATAACCGTTAAGAAACTTACTTGGCGCGGGTATATATTCGCTTTTTACCTAAGGCTTCTCCGACGCCCTCAAGTCATTCCTGTTTAGGGTAGCTAGTACCTTTCTGCAACTCTGGCATTTTGGCAAAGACTTTCATGCTATAATTCAATTCCAAGAAAATATAAGCCATTATCTACTGTCGGAGGCTGGGGACAACAAATCTGCTTCTTTGGGTCGGTAAATTCACAAACGACAGTCTGTATCACCTTGTCCAAGCGACATGTGTGCCTAGCAGACAGCCTTGTGCATGAGTGGCTGAACATAACAAAATAAGGAGCATTCCCTTTATCCAGATCAAATGGTTTCACACTCGGTGAAACTTATCATGCAAGTCACTGGCCTTGCTATCAGAGTTGCCAGCCTCGCCGGATTATCCACTTGCCTAGAAGCAGTCAACAAAGCACAGTCCTACCAGATATTTCGAATCGACTAGCATGTTTTGAACACTCGGTTCAAGGTTGCCAAAGCCCTCTTCGAACAATGAGGTCTATCGTTGGAATCGAGCAGGGCAGGCTGCTGCCTCATCATCATGCCGGCCGCGACAATAAGAACACGTCTGCAAGGGTAATGGAATTACTATATATCATCATCAAGATCCTCTGTGATGAGAGACACGCGCCTCTACACCGCACTGGGGCCGCGGGGGGACGCGGCAGAAGATCTAATGGGCGATCCGGCGCAAAGGTATGCGCATGGAGGAGGTCGAAATATTCGAAAAGCTGGTGGACCAACTAGATAAACTGGTGCCTAGCCGTAGCACGCGACCGATGGATGGGAAACCTGTCATTGCGGCATCATCCAATGAGCATATCGAGGTGGTCAAGCTACTTCTCGAGAATGGAGCTGATATCACGGTTGCGGATCAAGACGGATTGACACTGGTTAATGCGGCATCATCCCAGGGACACATCAAGGTGGTCACGCTATTGTTAAGGCTTCCTCATATGACGCCAGCAAACCGGACGACCTTGGCCGTACAACCCTCTTCTTCGCTTCTAGGTATGGGTTTGTCCGAAGAGGATGCGCTATGTAGTGATCTTGCGAAGTCAGCCGTATGCTTGTGTGTCTGACACCTATTGTCCTGTTTATGACCTCGACCAGCAGGTAAGAGACTTTCTGCGACTATAACATCGTGATCCGTTAGATACGTCTGAGCTTCCCAGAGGTAAACGACGATGCAAGACCTTAAAACTACGCTCTTGCTAGGGATGGTTCAACTGAATTTGTGTATACCCAGTGGTACCCCATCATGCTCGACTCAATCATATCCAAGTCGACAAATCGGATCTCTGTGGTAGCCTTTTAAATGAGAGAACTGACTAATCGAGAGAGGATGACAGTAGCCACGACAACAGCTGTCACTGTCTCATCATTTAACGATTTCAGGACTCTAACCTATCTGCGTGACAAGAGAAGTAGGCGAGAATTAGGACTTCAGACAATAGTTGATATCCATATTGGTGCAGCGCCATGTTACCGTTATATTCATACTTGTCCACTGTTTTCAGCTATCGTTCCCTTGCGTGCCACATGCGTTCACGTACCGCTCCGATCAATGCTACGTGCTTACCGAATTAAAGTCCTTCTCGAAGAGCCGCCATTTCCATTATTGATGGTATGGACATTGGAGAAAGTCTGAGACTGAACTCTGCGGTCTCCCGCAGCGGGTTAATCATGGTCCCTATACACTCCCTTGTGAATCAATTACTGCGATCACCCTGCACTTAAGATGGACTCTGATGGGCTGAATGGCGTACGGGACATCGCCTCGCGACCAAGAAAGAAAGTAACATGGCTATAATAATCTGCACCGCAGACTGAAAGCTAATGGCAAAGCTGCAGGCCGTATGCGGTATGGACAATCTGCAAAACACTGTAGGAAGCTGTCGCAACTCTTAGGGTACTAGGGTCAAAGCAGCAGGTCGAGCCCTAGGCAAAGCTTGTTGCTATAGTAGCTATAGTAGTTGATCTATTTCTTGAACAGGAGGATAAATAAGCGACTGCCGTTGGTACATGTCTCCCTTCTCTGGTTAAGAACTGCTCGTTTTAGGTTATAGCTCTATCAGAAACTCGGTTGTGAGCTATAAAAAGCTTACAAGATATATACTCTTGACTTCCACCGACTGTTACGCTCTCAGAGGAGACTCAGGCTTCCGTGTTATTTTATATTCCTTTTCAGGGCAAGATATTGCGCCCTGAGATCACACATAACAAGTATACGAGGCTTTACAGATAGGGACTCTCAAGTAAGATGCCTTTCACAGGTCGATAAAGATAAACGACAGCCGTAAGCTGTGGTCTTGTCTCCTCAACGCGATGAGTCACGGCCATACTTCATGTAATCAAGTGGCAGCCGCTATATCACAGCCGCCAGTGGGATCTGATGCGCCAGGCGACCACGATCATGTCGACATAGGCCTAAGTTTGGATATTGGCAGTACTTTCACTGCCGATGTTTTCAATCCGACTTCTGGTTGCAACGGTTTTCAAATGCCTAGGAATCTCCAGAGCAAAACTTCACAAGCTAAAAGGGGACGGTCGATCAGCTGTGCCTAGAAAGTAGAAGGAAAGTTTTACGGCGTACAAGAACAGCCAGTTTCTTATAGTCCGCCGAGAGCTAGAATAGCCTCTTCTCACATATATATATCAAGTTTGTAAGAAGCTTGATGTTTGGCAACTGTATTAGCATTGGGATATGATACTAAAGATGTGTAAAAATAACTGGGTTGTTTATTATTGTATGAGTAGCTAGCCTTTGAGCGGTGTCCTGTAAGTTAGATAGATAAGCTGCCTCATTGATAGGACCGGTGCGTGTCTTATTCAGTTTGACTGGTAGGATGTCTTTCACTTGCCTATAGCCGAAGAAGCGATTGACGAACTGGTGAGCATGCTTTTGATACATTAATACAAACGAACTGACTGGATAGGCACAAGCGAACATCTTAAGCAGTAGACAGAGCTAGAAAGTATATATCTAATTAGCGATTATAATTATTCAAGGAGTTGAGTCGTCTAATTAGTGAGTATACTATTATACCCACAGCATCTCCGAGTGACCTCTTATTCGTGACGTTGAGTAGCTCTAATCTCAGCAGCTCAACATTCCATCCTAAATAGCCTGACAGGTTAATCTAGCAGGGTATACCATAACGACCGACCAGTTGACCATACGGCAGCCATCGACACAGGCGAGGAGTTGCCCTCAGCTGAGCCATGCCGCCCTCTGGACACCACCCCCTGCCAGCGAGTGATGTAGCTGGGCTAGGAGTGATGAGCTGTATATATTAAGCCGCTAGGATAACGCATATATGTACGTGATGCAGGACGACTTGCCCCTTTATGGGTCCTTAACAGCACTTTGTGATGGGGAAGCTTTGTCTATATCTGTTTACTATGCCCTTGAACTCGTGAGGCGGTCATGTGGACGAAGACAGTAAATTCACCAGGAATAATTAGCTTTATTTGTCACCTATGCATCTGATCGGCTGCTATATCGTAAAAAGCTGTCGGAGAATGATCTATTATTATGTTCATTATTGCAGTTCTTTATGAACTAAGAGATGTCCGGACTATACTCGCCATAATAATACACACGGGTATATTATCAGCTAGCAACACTGATTCTTGCTTACCATATCTTAATTGTTACCATTCTAGCAAACATACATTGGTATCCTTCGTATTACGCACTATCGCCATTTACTGCAGCAGATGGCTCTTACGAAAGGTTGGGTAAATATATCACAGTACTGCCAATACTTTCACTTACTTAGCTACATTACCTGGAGGCCTGCTGTGTTACGATAGACGTACAAATATCCAACACCCGGACCAGGCCTGTGTACATTAGTTGATATGTCGAGTAATATTACTAACATCAGACCCAGACGCAGATTTTCATTCAGTGTGAAAGCGTCGGGCTCGTTATTCCACATGGGCACAATGCTCTTCTTCCATTGACAAGATATAACGACTGGGGATGTCTGGCCGTGATTTTTCAATATATCTCTGTCTATCTTCCCTCGTAGCCCACCAACTTGCTGTATTATGTCGGCAAGGTTACCCATCTCTGCGGCTCAGGGTTATTTGCCATGAATAGCTCTGTTTCAACTCGCCTATCCAAGTATTCTCTTCTGGGTCCAGATTTATCTCGGAAGTATTCCGCCCCCTCCACATTAGAATGATTAGATATTGACTTAAGAATAGAAAACTGCATCAGCTCAGATGTAGTCGCGCACAAACCGTCTCGGCACCATGTGATATGTTGTGTATCTGGATCACTAAAATGGCCGTAGCTCTGCGGATCAAGTGCCTGGCTCCAGCTGGACTTGCCCAGCCATTTGCTTTCTGAGAAGAAGATTGGGCAAAATAATCGAATGAATGGGTCAATGCCGTGGTGGGCCCAGATCTGAAAGGTACAACTGTGGCAGTGATAGCGGCGATCGCGATATATGTGAGGGTCATCTGGGATAAGATAGCCGGGCTGAGAAATTCGAGTGAAGGTAGTTTGGAGATGTGGACAAAACATCTCTGGGAATGATGAATGTAGCTCCTCAAGCTTGGATCTGCAACTCTCAAAGAACATGACGCTATCCGTGGTCTCGTGCATTTCAATCTGCCACGAGATGAACAGGTCTTCTCGGTTGTATTTGATCATGGCCGCTGCGCACGGGCATGAAGCTTTGCCGCAATGAATTTCGATAACTTGGTTCTCATCTCTCCAAGTGTCAACTTCAGATAGTGAGAGCTTCAGATGAGGACAAACGATGCAGTAGCCTTCATGATCGATACACAGCCGATTCGAGGACTCTTCGTGACGAGCCTGGTGGGAAAAAAGGAGGGCAGGGCGTTGAGCTTGACACCCTGCGCAGTATAAGCGGTCTAATAGATAGGCAATTCGATCGCAGTAGTCGGGAGACGACCTGGCCTCGGAGCACGGCGCGCAGTACTTGAGAAAGCGGTTCTCTTCAATGTGTGTCGTCGCCGTTTCACTGCTTTCCGGGTCGAGTAGTAACGGCACGTTTTCGCTGTTGTGTAAGGACCTTGAGCGACGCCAAGGCCTTCTTCGTCGCAATGATGAGCTGTATGGCTCTGTCATGACTGCGGCAGTGGCAGACTGGAGAGCTATTGTTGATCGCAGTATAATTGAGAGCTTAGGTTAGAGAGCAAAGCTGGATTCGCGGAAGAAGAGATGGGGCTTTTATTGAAGCTAGAGTTGCAGATAATAGAGCTTGAAGAGCGGGGAGGTATCATGACTCCTGCGTCACGTGATATGTCATGATTGAATTCTGGAGGCTTATCTACTCCGTAAGTACTCTGACATTGGTTTTGTGTTATTCTAAGGATACTGCTATCAGAATCATAGCCATATTATTTGTCTAACAGAGGAATACCACTGTTATCGGCAAGAGAAGTCGAATGAATTGGTAAACCACTGGCATGTGGACATATTCTTGCATAAAGATGAGTCTACCGGATTCTTCTCAACCCCTCTTATGATAGTAATCACTGGTTTAAATTACTGTTGAAACAACTGTCACTATTGCTGTATCACATGCTTCACTAATGCATTGCTGAATATGTCATATTGAAGTTTGACGAAGACGAAGCTTCTGTCCAGAACTCTATGGCTGATAACCTTTCACAAAACAACCTTTTCCAGAACTCCAACTCCAACAAGCTTTTCCCAGTTTGGCACACGTGGCCTGAGATCGCGACTATCATGCTGGCTGCTCAGTTCTATATATGGACATAGGCCCAGCTGTTGTTTGAATTGCTGCTCGGAAGGCCATTTTGAGATAAGCTTGGATTGTGTTGGTTTTGTTTGAGTGATTGGGATGATTAGGAAAGCTAGGTAGGGGCTGTTCTTATACTATTCAGCTGGTCAATCGGAGATGTGTTTATTTTGAATCGACTTTTTTGGCGCAGAAATGAAGCTATATGCGATATAATATCTAACCTTATTGATCTGAGTTACTGGGTTGTTGGGCTTAGGTACTGAGCCTCTATT
>JADDON010000490.1:0-39624 GCA_017140175.1 Fusarium staphyleae | reverse complement strand
GGGAACGGGTGGAGGGGAAGGTAGCAGGCCTATTTTGCAGGGGGGGGAGGTTGAGGAGGGATGTGTCAACTGAGGAGTAGAACTAGAGGGAGTGGAGGGCGGCGGAGGCATAGATCTCGGGGCGGAACCGCTGGGGGCGCGAGGAAAGGGGACAGGCGTCTGAGAGGGAGTCCTTAGATCACGGTAGTCGCGGTTCATTAAACGCCTCAGCTTGTCGCGGCTAAGTTTCAGCGTCACGATGAGATGCGCTGGCTCCTCCGTCTCCTCACGAAGCCGGCGAGAGGTCCTAGTCTCGTGGTGATGTGTGATGGCGCTGGACTCGGGAGTTTCAGACCGACCGAGGTTGGCCATCCTCTGCTGCGCAGCCGACGCAGCTCCGCGCATGCCACGCGTTCGAGCCGTGCCACCTATGAATTGTGAGGGGGCAGGCGAATCAGGGGCCGAGTCGTCGCTATCGTCCGAGTCCGAAATTTCACCATCTCGGACGGCACGTTTCGTCCTGGGTCCGGCAGCTCGCTTATACAGCCGGCTCTCATCGATATTTGCCGCAGCGCCAGGCAGCACAGATGAGACGATAAGAGTCCGGATAGTTCGTTGTCTTTCTCTGAGGTCGGGGAGTTGGGGGCCTCCTCTCCTGTTGATTGACCGCTTCTGTCGTCGCTGTTCACGTGAGAATATGGTCTCGTTTCTCTCTAGGTCCATGTCGCTGAGCTCATACAGATAAGGAGCGTATTCTTTAGCCTGCTGTTGGGGTCGGAAGACGGTCGGTAGAGGGGTCTGCAGAAAGGCGCCGACAAGGTCGGGATCCTCGATGGGCCGTCCGTCGAAGGGATGGCCGACGCTGTATAGGCTCCTTGTAAATAGCTGGGTCTGCTCTCGAATACAGTGGGCAATAGAAGTTGCGAACTCCCCAGAGAGAGAAAGGTCCCGTGCCATGTTAGAAGCAAACTCCTCAGGTGAGTTTGAGGGGTTGTTGATCTCCCATTCAAATTGGTCGACGAGGGTGTGCTGGCCGATGGTGATATTGAGCTTGATAAGAATCCGCATTTCATCGTTCTTGTACGCTAGGTAGGGGAGCTCGGGATCCAGAGCATCCTCCTCTGAATACACAAAAGGATAGAAATCGTTGAGCTGCTCGCGCATCTGGTTCACAACCTGCTCATATACGGGTTGGGACGCGGGAGGCTTGAGGCCCATATCCTCAACGAGCTGAGCAGCGAACAATTCGACCTGAAGTAATCGCTCGTGCAAGTTCCAAGTGAAAGTATCGCGTAGCTTTATCTTGTCCCACTCGACCTCCAATCTCAAAGGAACCAGCTCTTCGTGCTGCTCAGCCTGCTTGAGCATATCCTTGCGCTTGTACTTGAGAGGAGGCGTGGTTCGTTGACCGGGTCGGGGCTTCTGGGAGGGATAGATGATCCTCGAGGGACCTTGGTTTTCTGTGTAGCCATTGGCGAAGCCGTTGTAGCCCTCTCCATAGAGCCGTGAAGGGGGAAACCATTGGCGATAATCAGTTCGAATCTGGCGATATTCCTGTACCTTGTCACGCGCGTCGGTCACGGTTTTACGGGTCTGATCGAGCTGACCTCCAAGTGCAGCGGCGGCGATGGCATCACGGGTGATGTACCGCTCGACCATGAGCTTATCGAATGTTTCTTTTGTGCGCACTGGCATTTTGCTCGAGGACTTTGTGGACGATTCCTTATCTGAGGCCGAGTTCGAGGTAGACGGCGGGCCCGTTGCCGGCGCCGTGGACGACGGCTGAGCAGCCATGCTGAAGGGTTACGGGGCGCGGGTCGCGGCGCAGCGGAATGGCCGCGACGGAGGCAACAGTCTTAGAACGTACGGGGAATCGGTTCGCGACACGAGATGGGGCTTAGGAGACGATCGTGGGAAGCGAGGCTGAGAGGTTGGTGGATGGATGAAGGCAGAGACTGTGCCCGAGACGCGCGAGGTTTGAGTTGGTGATTTGTTTCTAGTTGGAAATCGGGAGGATTCTGCCGCGCCGCGACTGGGACGGCGAAGCCTCCAGTTTGCGGGAGGCTGGTTATGTATAGGTACTTGAGCTCATATATCGATCAGTGCACTTTGGAGGTACATCAACTTCCATGCGCCACAACTATCGGCGGTGCCTAACATTCATTGTGGCTGACACCGCGCTCATGTGTACTCCGTAAGCTGGGTTGAGTGACTGAAGCATGAGTCGTTATCACTGATAAACAGCACTATATGTACTATTCGATCTGAAGTTTACCATGAATTCTATCAACTTCTTCTTGCGCTGGACGGATACCTCTAAACGGTGTGCTTGTGGCGCAATAAACTACCGTATTGGGTACATGACCACGCATACATACATGATCTCTAGCCAATTAAGAGGACGGTTTGTCCTAAGTCACGAGGAAATTGAAAGGTATTAGTTACTGAAAACCACACGTGACAAACATGTGAGCATAAAACACAGGAAACACGACTTGAGCGATGATACCCTTTCAACACTGACCAGCAACAATGGCGTTATTTGACTCAAAAGCGAGTGTAGTCGCTTCAAACGTCGTTGCTCGTGCAAAGTCTAGGGTAACCTTAATGCCCGCGGGCGGGAGTGACCGATTCCCCCAATGGGAAAGTAGGGCTGAATGAATTCATTACCAGCCGACGTCAGTGCTCCTCCTCGCTCTATTTATGCTCGACTGCATACAAAATGACAAACAAGCCAAGCTCTTCTAGAACTAAACAAGAGGCGACCATAATAAGAAGAGGTCGACCATAGAGTTGAAGCTCACTTAATGTCCTTTCGAGCTTATTAGATGACGTGACGTCCATATGAGAATACCATTATGCAGCATGTGACGCTTGCTTTGGCGCACACAAAGACACACACAAGACATAATACAATGGAATTGGTGACAACGAGGATATTGGGGCAACGTGGTTGCTAGCCACCATGCTGATACATAACAGAAAAGTAGACATAAGTCATAACTAGGTAATCATGGAGATGTAGGATAAACAAATTAATTGACTTACTACGGAGTACCTTACGTATGTTAGTTACGGAGTACTAATTACCCGCCACATGCAACTTGAACCCCATCCACTAACCAAAACCCTGCCCGCTAAAGCCCTCCAGCTCCCAAAGCCCCCGCTTCGTAAATTCCACCTGGCTCTGTGTGACTTGCCTGAGCTTTCATCCACATCCGCCTGGCATTTACAGTTCTTCACCTTTCTACCAACACCGAGGACTAATCTTGCCCATCATGTCGGACAACAAGGATATCAAGGTGACGGGTAAGTGTCAAGCTCTATACCATTTAATGTCCAATGGCGTACGCATTCCATGGGAGCTGTTCTACGGGGACCTGGCTTGCTGTCGCTGCAGCTTTGCTCCCGCGGTGCTGCCCCTCGTTGCTTGCTCAGTCGTTGCCCCGCCATAACAACCACCCATTTCTGTGAATACCTCGTCATCACTGCTCCACGACAACCTCATCTAAAGACCCAAATCAGGTACAACGCTACGAAAAGATGCTGACCATATCGCAGACTACTCTCTGGCCAACCCAGATACCCTCACGAAATACAAGACTGCTGCCCAGATCTCCGAAAAGGTCCTGGCCGAAGTCTCCAAGCTCGTCGTTCCTGGAGCCAAGATTGTCGACATCTGCCAGCAAGGTGACAAGCTGATCGAGGAGGAGGTTGCCAAGGTCTACCGAGGCAAGAAGATCAACAAGGGTTTGTTCTCTGCACATTCTTACTCTCGACCTCAATAGCATCACTGACGTTATCAAGGTTTCTCCCACCCCACTACCATATCCCCCGCGTCCTACGTCACTCCCTACACTCCCCTCACCACCGATGAGGCTGAGGCCGGTGTCGAGATCAAGGAGGGCGAGCCCATCAAGATCCAGCTCGGTGCCCAAATTGATGGCTTTGGTTCCATTGTATGCGACACTGTGGTCGCTACCCCCGAGGATAAGGCCGGCGAGAAGATCACTGGCCGCACTGCCGACCTGATCCTGGCCAACTACTATGTCAACGAGCTTCTCCTGCGATTGATGATCCCTCCTGGAATCCTTGCCCAGGGCAGTGACGAGGAGAAGGCCAAGGCTGCCTCCCAGAAGGCCCCTACCCAGGCCAAGATCACCAGCCTCCTCGAGGTGATTACCAAGGCCTACGATGTCAACATTGTCGAGAGCACGACTTCGTGGCTGTTTGACCGCAACGAGATCGAGGGTTCCAAGAAGATCATCCTTTCTCCTGGCGAGGGGACTAAGGGTGACGGTGTTCCCGAAACCGGCGAGGTCTGGGGAGTCGAGGTCGGTGTCAGCTTGGGCTCCGGTAAGGTCAAGACTCTCGACCAGCGAGCTACCCTTCACCGTCGTACCCTCCAGACATACGGTCTGAAGCGACCTACCTCGCGCAAGATCCTCTCTGAAGTTGTCAAGAAGTTTGGCACTTTCCCTTTCAGCTTGCGACAGCTCGAGGACGAGCGTGATGCCAAGTCTGGCGTCGTTGAGTGCGTTCGTGGTAACGTCTTCCGCCAGTACGAGCTGGTCGGTGACAAGGACAACTCCCCTGTTGCCCGTTATCTCACTACTATTGGTCAGTATCTTCCTAGATGGACAACAGTACACTCCATAATTTCAATGGCTAACACTCAATACAGCTATCACCAAGAACGGCATCACTAAGCTGGGTGGCCCTCCTGCGCTGGACCTTGAAAAGTACCAGTCTGACAAGAAAATTGAGGACGAGGAGGTCCTCAAGATCTTGGAGCAGCCCATTGCACGAAATACGGGTAAGAAGAAGAGTAAGCCCAAGAAGAAGGCCGCCAAGAAGGAAGGCGAGGAAGAATAAATAAAACGAGAGGAGGAGATGTTAAGGGGCGAACAGACCAGACCTGATGGTAGCCGAGACCAAAAGTGCAAGTCATACAAGATGCACTACGACAAGTCGCGTCGATGACCAACTCTGCCGCTGGATGAGGCTCTTGAGGAAGATTTCTTCCATCGGAAAGCCCTTGGAAAGCTGACAAGGACAGCCAAGTCCTCGAGATGCCACATCCAACGGGTTAGTTAGGGGATGGATGAGGCCCGGAAGGTATATAGACGCCTAACACAGCCTGATACTGATCAACCGACTCTTTGTTTTTCCATATTGCCGATCACCGATCTTGATCCCGACCTCGACTAGGCTCTACTCCAAGCATGCACGAAAAACGAGTGAGGCCAAGCACTGAGAGGGTTTGTCGGAAGACTCGGGCCAAGGACAAGTGCATGATGTGAATGCGTGCTTGTGTCTCAAAGAAGGGGACGTCGTCATTCCAGGAGCTGTGGTGAAAAGGAAGAATGCAGATGATACCTCGGTGTCAGTGAGCCAGGTCATGAAAAGATCCGATGCAATGCACGTTTAAGGGCCACCCAACCCGCCAACTCGGGCGTGAATCACCTCGTCGTGGGCCCGCCTTGTCAGCCCCTGACAGCCTGTGATTTGTGACAAGGCAAGCCCTAGTAATCGAGGCTCTAAGGCAAAAGTGCAGAGGCGTCAACAGAGTCGTACAGTCATAGACGAAGTGATCGATTGCCTTGCAGTGGCGATACCGGGAGCTTGAGGATAGAGTGTGATAGCTGGGAAGCTCAAGGCTGTGGCAGAGCTGTGCCAAGACTCGACGAAGGAGATACAGCAAGGCTTAAAGGCATAACTAAACTCCAAAAATGTGCGGCAATCTCGAGGACAAGAGGAGAAAAAGAAAGGAAGAGGGAAAAAGGAGGCAAGGTCGGGGCGGGTGAGTGACCCCTGGCTTGTGAAGCCTCGATAGCTTTGCCCAGCACGCAACCACTGATGCACAGGACCCTCCAGCACTGATGCTCTTATTGCAGTGCCATACAAGTGCCGTTACTGCTGCTACCGATTCAAGCTCACTGCCGATTTTAGTGAACTCCAGCTGTTGGGACAACCCTTGGGAGGCACTTTTTGCCCGCCCCCCGCGACCCCTTGTCCGACCCGCGCGCCGCCAGCTCCGACCATGCACTGGGTGCTCAAGTCCAAGTCTTCAACCCACACACGGCCACCCTCTTCCTTCTTCTTCTCGACAATACACCGCGTCCACGCCCAGAAAAAAAGACGCGATACCGCAGCAGTAATTCATGCTGCTGCCTGAGAGACAAGTAATTTCTCCCATTTTTACGTGCCCTGGAGCCCCTTGCTAACCATGTTCCCCTAGTAGGCCTAAAGAGGTGCGCTGCCCGTCCCGCGGCAACAGGCAGAGGCGCAGGCAGAGGCAAAACGGCGCAAGGAAACGGGGGGCCAACACCACCTCAAACCAAGGCCGACACAATGATCTCGTCAAACACTCGCGCTACACGATCTCGCTATTCAAGTCCTGCGCAACCACATAGCACCAAATGGAACGGAGTTCTTGACGCGTCCAAGGGCGCCTCCGAAGGATCAAGGACGTTTATGCAGCGCTGGCTGGAGCCCACTGTGCAGAGCAAGACGAGCTTTGAGGATGATGGGTTGGTGCGATATGGTGTCGTGGAGAACATGGCTCCGTTGGGGAGCCTGCCAAAGCCCAAGAAGACAGGACCCGAGGGCAATTCAGGCGTGCGGAGGATCATTCTGAGGCCGTCAGGGGCAAACACTGCTAAAACCGCGGTACAGGCCGCCCCGAGTGATCCGGCTGTGGATGTCGATACAGGCGCGGATGCTGGTGTTGGCACATGTGTTGAGGCTGCTGCTACCATTGGAACAAGGGCTGTAGCATATTCCCCTCCTCCAGTCGCCCAACCCCCTACACCGCCACGGCGGAAGTCAATCATTCTCAAGGATGCAGCAGCAGCGGCTGACGATGAGGCCGACGAAGATTACGACCCGAGTCGACCCAAGCGACGCCAGTCAGGCCGCGCATCTTTAGGGAGAAGGACACGACGCTCATCCGGCGGCCGCAGGAGCTCCGTCGTTGTGACTAAGCCGGCAGCAAAGGAGACCAAGGGTTCAAAGGAGCTCGAGGAGCCCAAAGAAGTTGTGGAGGCAAATGAAGCACATGAGACCAAAGAAACGGCACTCATCTCTGAAAGCACGGAACCTGAAGACAAAGAGTTCATCGGCAAAGTCGTTGAGGCTGCAGTGGAAGAGGCTCTCAAGCACTACCGCTATCCGACCGCATGGGCGCTGCGGACCCTCTACGATGAAAAATCGGGCGACCCCCGGTTTCTGGCCATGATCGAGGACGTCTTCAACCAAACGGCAGACGAAGCTACGCTGAGAAAGTTTTCGAAGCAGATGGAGAAGAAGAAGCGTGAGGGCAAAAAGGGCAATCAAGGCTGCTATTACTTTATCCCGCCAACAACGAACAGCAGATTCACGCCGCACAAGCCCAAGGCAGCACCTTACGGCAGCCTGCTTCATCACCGCCAGGAGCATCTTGAGGACGAGGACGAGGACGAGGATGAGCAGGATCGCTCTCACCCTCCATCATCAGAGGGACGAGCTACCAAGAAGGCTAAGACGTCGCATTCCCGATCTCACTCTCACTCCCACTCTGCTCACTCAGGCCACGCCACCCGCAACACAGCCGGGAAAATGGCAGCAGACAACCAACCCCGAACGCCTTCGCGGAAGCAAAACCGTCGCGACTCTACCTCAAGCGACTCATCTTTATCTTCCGCCCTCAGCCTTTCGTCGCCAGAGGCCAGCGTTGCCAGCCCCAGCCCTGCTCGCCGAGGGGGCACCGGTCGCCCTGGACCCGGACCTGGGCCTGACTCCAGTGATGCGCCAAAACCTCGGCCAATCACCAGTCGCCGCAAATCACTCGCCTCCAAGTCCAAGCAACCCAGGCCAAGCCCATCCGCATCAAACTCTCCCACCCTGCCCATCTCAAACACCAACTTATCCTTTGCCGCTGATGCACCCGCCAGTGCGACCATCAGCGTGAGTGCCGACGTCAGTATGCCAGGCAGGGTCTCTGCCGCACACGTCTTTCCCAATCTGCTTCCTACCAAGTCCAAGACGACAAAGAGTGCCAGCAAGGCCTCATCTATCCCCGTCGATGACGCTGGCCATGAGGATGACGATGGCTTCTGGGACCGGAGACGCGATGCGCAAAAGTTTGCCAACAGCGTCACCGTCCTTGACAGCTCCGTCCGTGGTGGTGACGACGAGGAGCAGGTTACGACACCTGCCAAGAAGACGAGGAAGACGCGTCAGTCTATCGTTCCGTCAGCGACAACAAGGTCGACTCGGTCAGCCAGCAAGAGGCCTCACGATGAGCCTGAAACCGCTGTCTCTCCCCTCCCATGGTCTTTTCAGCGAGAAAGCAGCTCAGTCGCGGGATCGCGGGCGACAACGCCCACGCTTCGCCCGCCCAAGAAGCCACGAACTGGCCTCCGCGTCAAGTCATCGTAAGTCTCACCCCAGATCATCCCCTGCCCCCGGAGGCATTGATTTCCATCAACACAACCACCATGTTTGTCATTCACTTCTCATTTGAGACGGGCGAGACATGCCTTGTCGCATGTGAAGCCATGTCCCTTTTCAGCTCGGCTGGTCTTCAGATTTTTACTGTTATACCAGGGCCGATACGCCTCGCCTACTTTGTGATTTTCTTTTACCAAAACTACTGCACCATGTCTACAGATGAACCATGCTGACAATGTCTTCTATTTAGCCCCGTGAAGAAGCGAGGAGGAACTGCTGCTGGAGTTCCTCGGTCGCTAGGAGACCCTCCAGTGATCAACGGCGTAGCCAAGGAACAGGTACGTTTTATCGCACCCATCACTGCGCAACAGCGCGTTCTGGCCATGAGGTTCTACAAGAGACAGCCGTGGCTATTTCGGAGATTTGACAGATGGTGGCCAAATTTTCCGTTGCCCAGGCTGCATCAGGATCACAACTTGGGGCAATTTCGGTGGTCCCTTGCAAGGTCCGCTTTTCCGAGCCAGCCCCCCGAACGCGCTGAAGCATGGAGCGATGTGGATGCACAAGTGGACGCGAATATGAAATGTGGCTGGACATGGATAACTGACTGGTTAACAGCTATCGGACAACGACGAGGACTGCTCTGCCTGCGGTGCAGCCGGCGATGTTGTCTGCTGCGATGGATGCCCTCGATCATTCCACTTTGAATGTGTGGGCATGGTACCTTCGGAAAGTCTCCCCGATGAGTGGTTCTGCAACGAGTGTCTGTTCAAGCGATATCCGTCTCGTATGCCCGTGCACAAGGGTGTATTTGCAGGAGTCTTGAACAACCTGGAGAAGAGCATTCCTCGGGCCTTCAGCCTCCCCAAGAAATTGCAGACCCGCTTCGAGGGCGTCAAGGCTGGCGCTGATGGCGAGTATGAAGAAGTTACCACCACCAAGACGGCCAAGTGAGTGAAGATCCCCCACAGTGAAGAGAAATCGGCTAATTCAAACAACAGGAGGAAAAATGGCTATGAGGAAGTCCCGGATTTCTTCAAGCAGCGAGACGAAGGCCAGGCGGTTTTATGCCACGCGTGTCAAAAGGCCGCAACAGATGTCCGAGCCATCATTCCGTGCAGCATATGCCCGCTTTACTGGCATATTGATTGTTTAGACCCTCCACTTGCCGTCCCCCCTGTTCTCAAGACATGGCGATGTCCCACACATGCCGATGAGGCCATGGTCGAAGCCCGTCCGCTTGCGCCTGCTCATCGGTTCCGCAAGATTAAAGGAGCGCAGACTATCACACCGGCGCTCCCTCGAGGCATCAAAAACAACGGCGTCATTGAAGTGGATTGGAGCGATGAGCCCGAAACAACCAATAATTCCGGTTGGCCTGATCCGGACACGTTTGGTCGGACCTATAAACTACCAGTCAAGGGCATTATCCTTGATTTTATTGAGCAGTGAGTAGTTCCTCTCTCATTGTTATTCATGTTCTAACAGCCCCTCCAGGCTACGCCGTCAAGAAGCTGGTTATGGCCCCCGTCAAGATGAATCTCGATGGGTTTCCTGCGCCCCCACAGCTGCAAACGATCCAAGCCGTGCTTTGACGGGCTCTCAGCTGCAGCGAACAGTCGACGAGATGCAGCTAGCATTGACCTTGACCAGCCTGAAGGAGCGCAAGTCGGACAGCGTCGACCAACTCGTCTCGGCTCTTCTGGTGAGTAGTGGCGATTTATCTTCCCCGCACTTTGTTACTGACCATGCGCAGGATGCTGCTGATCCCAATGTGCTCGCAATGATGGCAAAGACAGACGCTGGCAACATTACGACTGGTAATTTGACCGGTGCCGACAGGCTCAGTCTGCATACACTTCTCAGTCAGATGGATGCTATGGGAGCCCGTATCCGTCAACTCCTAGGCGAGCCGTCCGGCGTGACCGCTGCCATGCTCGACCAGGATGTTTTACCCAACATGCTCTCTCCCGGAGACTCAGCCATGACCGAGCCACTCGACAAGGTTACGGCACTCCCCGTCACCGAACCTACACCCCCCTCCACCATTGACCACGCCGAAGGGGCAATGGAACTCGATTGATTACTTCCACCAAGAGTGGCTTTTGACCCTCTTACATTCTTACTCGCATCTTCCCCGAGGCGTATTATGATAACCAATGATTTTCGACAAATTGGTCCCCTTGTTCGATTAAAGCATACCCCCATTTTCTATCTCCCCCCCAATAGAAAAACTCATGTACGAATTTCTAGGCCTTTCACCGTGCCTTGTTGACCCTCGCGAGCCTCCCCCTTTGATCTATGGAATGCCGGAGTTTGGCAGGTTTTGGTATTTGACTTATGACCCATGGCATAGAGATGAAGCTGGGTGCCTTTTCTTCTTTTCCCCTAAACTTTACTAGTTTTGTCGTCCAGGTTATTGCCTTGTGGTCATTTCTTGTGTGTCCCTATCCTCTTTTGCCTGTGCGCCCGGCTCTTAACTTAAACATTAACTTATATGACTTTACCCCGCGAGAGGTGGGCATTTGGGGGTGAACACGAACACCCGAATGCGTTGCGGTAATGCTATTCTTGTTGTATCATAGCTGGAGGATGAAGAAGACATTTTCCACACAATCAGTTCTCCCAGGGGCGGAGAAGCGTGAGCGGGTGTGGAATGAGATGATGATATTATAGGGACTGTTCTTTTTTTTGGTATCCCAGGTAGAAAAGAAGATTACATGTGTATGGCAATATGCTTACGCGACTCTATGCACCCTTGTAAATCTGCATGTTCCACTTGACAGCCTTGAAGTGTTTTTTTTATGACAAGCTGTCTTGATATGCATGCTTAAGCGTGTAAACCCATCCATCTAACGTAGTCTATATCAGATCCACAAACTCACTTGGGTTGGAGTAGATGAGACGTGGTGTTCTCGTACATACGGGGGCTCTCATGTTGCGGGCTGTGGTAAAGCTCAAGTTTGAGCCCGTTTGGACATACGGGTGACACATGAGACTCCCTCCACGCGTTGCAGGCAACGCTCTGATATTTGGCTAAGCAAAGGCGCTGCTTGTTGAGTCAACACCATTTGCTGATCAGTAAACGGCGACGATGTCACACATTTGGAGCCAATGTCACGCTCTGCAAAGCCTGGGGCCGTAATTGATCAACCGATGAGTTATGGCGTGACCGTAGTGCATCATGCTCTGGACATGTCGGTTCGGAACCGAGCCGAAGGGGCAGAAAATTGACGCCTCAAAGTCCGTCATGCCGGCCTCCAGTTACTTGAAAGCACGGTTTCGCTTCATGTAGGCTTTGATGCGAGCCATTGTGGCGTCGTGATCATCGTCCCCCTCGAGGACCATCTCGTCGTCGCTGCCATCATAGTGGTTGTTGTCGAATTCCTCATCATCTGATGCGTTGTCATTGCGGTATCTGTACGCTTGCCGTCCATACTCGTCGTCCGAATCGACTTCATCCTCAGGATAGTCGGCGGTATAGTAGTTTTCGGCTGTCAAGTTTATCTTATCAGTCTTGTCCTTTGAACCTGGAGTCCTCTTGTTCAATAACCTACCATTTTCGTCCTCATCGTCCTCATCAAAATCATCGTCTTCGTCGTGTTCAGGGCCAAAAAACAGGTTGGTATCGCCCTCTCCATCGAAAACCAACACACCGACATCCGTTGGAGATATGTTGACTGTCATGGCACGGGCCGGAACGCGCACATATTCCTCAATGACCCAATCATCGTCATCCTCCATGTCACTCATATCACTCATGGCCATATCGACGTCTTGAGACCCAGGAACACTAGCTGCGATCTCTGGGTGTCGCTCCTGGAACCTCTTTGTGGGGGCTTTCGGCTTGAATCTGGCTCGCTCCGACTTAAGCTTCTCCTGCTCCATCTCTTGTAAATTTGCGCCAATCTCCTTCATGACCCAGTCGTTCATATCGGCAGCGATCTTGGCCATATCTTCGGTATGGGGGTTTCCAGCAGATACCGGCAGAGGTGCCCGTTGGTTTGCCTCCGGTTGAGGAGAGCGTTGCCTACTCCGCACTCCTGGCTTCTTGAGGCGTCGGACCTCGGACGGGCTGTCCACCGCCATGGTTGTAGGTTCTTCGTTCTGCTCGGATGGTACCGCGATAGATGTTTGGGTTGTCTTGAGAACTCGTGAAGCTCGTTTCGTAGCCTTGGCACGACTTCGCTCAACAAAGACAGCAGGCCCGTAACGCCCCTTCTTCTTCCTTGAACCAACACCGGAAGGCTGACTTTCAGGAGGTGTCATCATCATCTTCCTCGATATATGAAAGCGTCGCGGTTCAGCAATTCTAGATGAGTCGGAGGCCGACTTGTTTAGTGCAGACGCGGCTCCGGCGGGAGCTGTTGCTTCGCTCTTTGCTGTTTGGGAGGTGTCATATTCGGGGCCAGAGACGTGAATGACAGGCTTAACATCGCGAAAGGACCTCGTAGACGCTTCTGCGGGAGATTGGGGACCGACTTGTCTTCTCTGATAGACCCAGTTGCCAGTTCGATGGCGTTTCGCGCCTTCGTCAAACTCTGCTCCGAGTCAGATACCGGGCTAGCAAACATGCAGAGGCGGGATAGATCGTACGGAGAAAGGTTACAGGCGACTCGTCGTCGCGCTTACGCTTGACACGAATGAGCTGAGGTGGAATCGACATTGTCAAGCTGTCATAAGGAGTGATGTCGTCGACGAGGTTTGGGGATCCAACGGTGGCGGTGGGTCGATTGTTGTATCTGGACAGGTTGAGAAAGCGACTTGCGAGCGGAGAAGCTCAATAAATAACTTCAGCCAGAGGAGATGCGTCGATATACTGTGTAGATGTCGCGAGGATGTGCTTTGCGACACCGGTCGATGAGGTCAGAGTTATTTTCCGCTGACTGATGTTTCCATTTTTTTCTCTGCGGTTGAGAGTCGCAACATCCACTTTCCGAGCCTGGTGGGTCCTGAACGAGAGCCTCCGGGAGCAGTGGGGCCATGATATCCGATTCAGGATTTAGCGCCTGTTTTAGCGTCCATTGGCAGTGATCATTAGTGGGGAGCTCCAAGCTGAGGAACTGTTGAACAACGTCCAGCATTGGGCATGGGAATTCTTATCGGATGAAGGCAGTTTTCGATAATCTTGGAGCAGAAAAAACAGGGAAGATACGCAGCTAACAATCCCTTTTGTAATCGGAAGATCTCGAGCTTGGTTATATGGTGGCTTGCTGATGGGTAACTTTGGTGCCGTCGTCATAATAGGTAGTACATAGTTGCTCTGTCAGAAACTGAAGATGAGAGGACCGATCAAATGTGCCTTGATTGAAGACAAGATCAACCTAATAACTAGCTAACAGAAAGAAGATATCTTCCCAGTATCATGCCATCTCGTGGCATGACCGTTGGGCGAGGTGATTCTCATCAAGTTGGCGTCATCTCATGAAGAAAGCTGGTGGAATACGGGGGCGCACGGTTCATCTAACCCGGTCACCCACCTCGCCCAGTTACACCTGGATGAATTCATGACATTGATTGAATTGACGTGGGTTCAATGTCAAAATCGAAGCCTCTTGTCAATTGAATAAAAAAAAGATCCTGCAACAAAAAGGTGGTTCATAGAATTGCGACAGTTATAATGACTGCTTGCTCTTCTGGCTGGCTATTTCAAGCTCAAATGTCTTTCATGCACACCATCGAACGATGCAGCTAGCAAGCAAGCAGGTACCTATTCAAGGGAACTAGATTAGCTGTATTCTCTGCGCAGATCGCGACCGTTATCACATTGTTGGTTGTTTGAGCTTCAACGTCATTGCCGCAACTGACCCTGTTTGTCAGTAAGAGGTAGTCTTATCAAGTACATCTGAATAGGTTTGAATGCTTTGATAACGCACCTCTGCCCATATTCCTAGTCTATGCTCCTTTCCAGGGCAAGGCTGCCGATGACGTCTACGGACCTCTCCTCGCTGTTTTCTGGCGCTTGCTATGACTGTAACCTCTGAATGTACCTACTCACTAACGTTAGTAGGTTATTGACTGCCCGGTTAGTTACCTCTCGAGTCCATACCACCACCCTTCACGTGCTTGACCTAACCGCCAGCTCCCGTCGGGCTTGGGCGTCTCTAATAAACCGGCCTCTCAATTTCAAGTCTTGGGGTGCGTCCCCCAGACTCTCCCTTCTTCAAGCCCTCCCTCCCCTAACAAAACCTCGACGCGGAGCTGCATCGACTGTCGTCATTCTGCCTCCTCTTGACAAACTCATCCCCCATCTTAGCACCAGCTCCTTTCTCTTCATTGTATTTTACCTTACCTCAGCTCGATCTTGTTCCATCAGGCGGTGCCTCTTGCTAATGCTCCGTAATACTCTCGCAGCGGTCCCAATCATAACCATCGCTCGCTGACGAGGTACGGTGCACCCCTGCCTATCGTTCGATCGTCGCGCGGCACTGAGACGAGAGCATCACCACCACTAATGCTGACCTCTTCTTGAAGCTATTTACCACTTTTTGAGCTGTACCCTTCGATATTCTCATTAAGATATTGAGTCCTGTATGGTCGAACCCATCCCTCGGCTGCGTGTTGCTTACAGAGATAGCGTATCACATCCACCATGTCGCCCAATACTCCCTTCACGATTACCTACAAGAAGCCTGGTACTTCACCCCCCATCTTCCTCGCGGGTTCCTTTTCCAATCCAGAATGGGAGCCACAAGAGATGGACTACACTACTGGATCCGACGGAGAGCACACGTTCCAGTCGAAACTCATGGTAGAGGCTGGCAAGGACTACCAATTCAAGCTCCGTATAGGACATGGCGAGTGGTGGCTTCTGGCTGAAGATTACCCTGTCGGTAGGCTGAATCGTATCCTTCCTACCCACTTCTTCTAACGTGTTCTGCATTATAGCGACCGATCAATCCGGAAATCAGAATAATCTCTTGAACGTACCGGAACCCTCTACAGAAAAACTGATCGCTCCCGCCGGGATCAACACCCCGGCAATCAACGTCAAGGATGAGACACAGCCGACCCAGACAGTTCAGGCTGCTGATGATGCCAAGGATGATACCAAGGATGAAACCGACGACATAAAGATGCCACTGTTTGCACACGAATGCCTAGGTGCTTATGATTTTGGAGATGATGACTCAGACCATGAAGCCGTTCCAAGCGCGAGCAATAGCCCGGAACAGCAAGCAAAAATTAGGCTCAAGAAGAGCGACACGACTGACGTCGATGTTAACGACCCTACCCTTGAAAAATTCCCATCAGATCGTGGGTCGATCCTAGATGCTCTCCGGACCATCCAGACCCATCTCGGCGAGGATCATACCCACCTCGACGATATCCCGACATCACCCCGTGTGGTGTCCGCCAGAAGAACAAGTCTCGATTCGACCGACGAGCTGAGCCTGTCGCCGGCTCCTTTGAGTCCGACCACCACTAGGAGGCGGGAAAGTAGACTGTCCCACAGCAGCTTTGGGAGAACACGCTCGGCAGTCTCCCTGGGCTCAATTGCAGAAGAGCCAAAACCTGCAGGCGGAAAGAAGCCTCAAAGTCCTCCGGTTGTTTCGTTACCAAACCCAAATGGAAAGAGGGCGGATTCCGCTCTCAAGTCGCCGCCAAGCGAGGAGGATGAAGCTGTGGTAATGAAAACCTCAGAGGTAAAGCCCACTAAGAAGACTGATGACGTACTGTTGGCTCAAGTCAAAAGTGACGATGTTGAACATGACCAACCCACCATGGAAGACCAACCCTCCGCAAGCACGAAGTCGAGCTCAGTTTCCCGCCCGCAAGCTGACCCCGATGTCTCTACTTTGACAAGTGATGAATCACCTAAGGATGAACCGCCCCTTGGGGAATCAGCTCGACGCGGTTCCCGCGGCAATGTGTTGCCAATGTGAGTAGACGTTTCCTCTTCAGTTCTCTTCCAGGATCGAATACACCGCTGACTGGTTATCATCAGGGTCGTCACAACCGGAGCGCTTGCAATTGCTATTGGCATAGGATGGTGGCAAAGTACCGACTAATAGGCTGGCTATCCAGTCTGTAGCACGCTGACTGGCTTGGGTAAAACCTTGGGGTTAATATGGGAAGGGTAGTTAGGGGACTGATTGAGTAATGACACGAGTTTGGTGCAAACGAGGTCTCATTGGCAGGATTGGTGATGGTACCTTATAGAACCTGTGCGACTCCTAAGACGCAAAGAATATCATTTCCCTTACGACTAGAACTCGAGCGTCTTGCTTTCTAGTCAATTAAAGTACGGAGTACGTATGGCCGTAGTTGTTGGATTGTCTCATCTAACGTTAACTTTGGTGGAGTTCTCCAGATATCTGCACCTAAGGTACGGAGTACAGTACAGAGTAGCTAGACTAATAGGTATGTAATAAGTGGCGTGAAGTACGTACCGCACTGTTGTCGTCGGCGTAAAAAGTCCGACGACCGACGTGTAAGAAAAAAACCAAACCAACAAGTAAAGTACCAGGTTCTTCAACCACCATCTTTCCGTCGTCAAGATGCAGCGTGCGGCAGCGAATTCGATATGTTCGCTTTGCCTCTTCACCGTCCAGCCAGCGCGCGTGCCTTTGCAGCCACGCTTGGCCCAGCGGTTCTTGTCGCAACGCGCAAAACCTCGCCCCTCACGCATGGTTCTGTCCGATCGAGTAGACCGACCACCTCCGTCACGAGATGACCGACAAAGACGTCGGGATGCTCCCGGGCCGTTCGGTGGTATGAACAGGACTTCCTTCCGTGGCGACCCTGCTCGAAGAACCAGCCGCCAGACCGACTCAAGGGACAAGGATTCGCAAGGAGGGAGAGGAAGAGAAAGGGACAGCAAGAGAGGCTCGCGAGACGGAGACGATCGAAAGGCGCTCAAGATGCAGCGCGCATTGGCCACCGTATCGTATGGAAAGAGGATGTTTGTCAAGGAAACCATGACCGAGTTCGATTCCTTCGATACATTCGACCTCACCCCACAACTACAGGTCGCTATCAACGAGGAGCTTTTCAAGGGCATGACCGATATCAAGCCGACGCCCGTACAGCGGCTCGCGATTCCTGCGTTACTCGGACAGAAAGGACCCGACGACCCAAAGAAACGTACTGACGAGATGAAATCGTTCCTGCTGGCTGCTGAGACGGGTTCTGGAAAGACGCTGGCCTACCTTCTACCAGCTCTCGATGCCTTGAAAATTGCTGAGGCTGAGGACCCCGAGATCAAGGCGTATCGGGAGCGATGGGAAATTGAGAGAGAGCGACAACAGGAGAGCAAATCGAGAGTGAAGCCCTTGGACGAACCCCATCCTACAATGGCCCGCCCCAGGATCATTGTGCTAGTACCCACCGCCGAGCTCGCCCACCAGGTTACGAAGGTATCCAAGTCGATATCCCACGTGGCAAAGTTCAAGACGGAGCTTCTGTCGTCCGACTTGAAGCCGCAGCAGATCCAGCGCAACCTGTACGGACCAAGGGGTGTCGATGTCATAGTCTCGACGCCTCATCTGCTAGCATCCATCGCCGATTCAGACCCCAACATCCTCTCACGAGTCACCCACTTGATTGTCGATGAAGCCGACTCACTCTTCGACCGAAGCTTCGCCCCCGTAACGACCAGCATCGTTGAGCGGGCGTCGCCATCTTTGAAGCAGCTTGTCTGCTGCTCAGCTACCATCCCTCGAAAGCTTAACAACTTCCTCGCCACAAACTACCCCAAGATGATTCGAATAACCACTCCCAACCTTCATGCCATTCCTCGACGTGTTCAACTTGGTGTCATTGACGTTTCTAAGGACCCTTACCGGAACAAGAAGGATCTTGCCTGCGCAGATGCTATCTACTCGATTGGCCGTGAATCATCGAGCCATGAAGGTCCCGTTAAGGGTGAGGTGGACGTCCGTCGCATCATGGTGTTTGTCAACGAGCGCGAAAAGACGGAGGAGCTGGCGGCTTATCTCAAGGAAAAGGGCATCAATGCTGAAGCGCTGCACAGAGACACGCCCGAGAAGCGCCACGGTGAGATCCTCGAAACATTTACGTCGGCCGAGCCCCTTAGGATCCCAACTCCCGCCAATCCGTCTCGCGAGCGCTCTCTCGCTAACGTAAGGGTGTTGGTCGTCACGGATCTGGCTTCGAGAGGTATCGACACGCTGGCGGTGCGTCACGTCATCCTTTATCATGTGCCTCACACGACGATCGACTTTATCCACCGACTTGGTCGTGCCGGACGAATGGGACGACGTGGTCGCGGTATTGTGCTGGTTGGTAACGACGACAGAAAGGATGTGGTAGCGGAGGTCAAGAACAGCATGTTTAAGGGCCAGGCCTTGATTTGATCATGTTCAGTTTGGTTGGTTATTATGTACGATATGGAATATTGTATGAAAAGAAGCGTGTCTAAGCATAGACCGGATGGGATTTGTATGAATATCTATAGAATATTGTAGTAATATCCGTGTAAAATTGAATCACCATGATTCTGTGGTAGCATACAATGATTGATGGTAACTTATACTCCGTATCCGTATTCTTCCAGCCATAATTGTCGTTGATCCATCCGGCGCCGATCTCAGATTTGAGCTCCGGATGGTCCAAGCGTTCGGTGTTTTTGATGGGGTCGTCCCTCAAAGCCAAATGAGGTACGTACCCACACGATTGTCGCGTCGCGTACCTTTTGGCGTGTTTCTCTCCCGCACAATATCATCATCATAGCCGCATCTCGTCTCTCGCAAGGCGCAACCTCCAGTCTTTTGGACAGTTGCAGCCTGGTTACAGCGGCGACTCATCTATCTGTTCATATCCGCAGAGCCTTGACATATAAGCATTACTGCACCTCGTATCCTCGGCTCACAATGGCACGACCTAAACGTGCGCGTCGCGCTCCTGCGAAAGCTCCTGCGAAATCATCTACACCTGAGGCTGAAGGCCCAAGCGATAACGAACTTCCCCGCCAGAACCGGTCTCCAGAGAGAGGTCGACAACGAACCACGCGAGCTTCGGGTGCACGTCTCAGCGCGGCCGATGAGCAGGCTGTTCTCGCGGTGAATAAGCGTCGCGATGCGGCGCTCGACAGACTGGCCAATGAGGACCCTACCTCCGCGACTGGTAATAATGGTGGGAGTGAGGACTCGGGCAGCTCCATCGAAGGCGGACGACGAGTAACGGCCACACCAACGCAGCGAAGGGATACCACAGGATTAGATCTGGCGGACAGCGTATTTGGCGATCTTGATGATAGTTTTGAGGATGGGGATACGCGGCAGACACTGCGCTCGGCCGATGCGTCGTCACTGAACTTGAGCAACTTCAAGCGGCGACCGCGCCAGTCCAGCATCATTGGGCGAAACGATCCTCCAATCAGGCCTAGCAGCCGCAGCGGCAACACACCCAGCATTAGCTCAACCCTTCATTTCGGGGCTTTCAGACGGCGCGCAAGGGAGCCAAGTATTCTGGGAACCGCGCGAAAGGCTCGACCGGACGAAACTGGCGCAGAGCGGGGAGCAGATTCGGAGAGCGAGGAAGAGTTCCGTCCAGAGGCTGAATCCACACCACTGAACAACCGAAGGAAGACCCAACCTGAGGCGGAGCTTGAAGCTGAGCACGATTCTTCTCCCGAGGCATCGGCAGCGAAACCCCGAAAACGAAAGAGCGAGGATGCGCTTCCCAGTAGTGACAGGCCCGAGAAGATGTCACGCGTCGAGGTGGAAGAAGAGCAAGGTTCTGAGGTTGAAGCAGAAGCAGATTTGCTGGAGGAGATTGACGATAGCGCAAGTGACTCTTCGCTGTCGTCCATTGCATCTCCTCCCGGACCCGCCGCTTTATTAAACAGACCTGTCACACCAGTTAATGACGAAGAGCTTATGGCGCCGCCTGCTAGTAGTGATTCAGAAGAGGCCAACGATATCTGGCCCGATATCCATACCCTAGCCAAACGACGACGAAGGCCATCTTTCACAACGCCTGTTCGCGCCGATAACTTCTCAGATGTCTCTTCTCCCCCGTCTCTGACACACTCGCCAAACTTTGCCGAGACGAGGGCACCCAAAACCAGAGGCCGGGCTGCAACTCGGCGACAACCTTCCCCTAAACTTACAACAGATGACCTGACCACTTTGCTTCCGAAGCGCAGGTACAAGAAGCAGCGGGATCCTTTCGGGCTCGAGAGCGATGAAGAGTATGACACATCTGGTTTGGCTGAGGGCGAGGATGAACTCTCATACGTGGATAGCCGGGCTGCCCGCCGAAGCCGACCAACAAGCCGAGCTGCTGCTGCCAGGCCAGGATCGCGAGGTGGACGTTCAGGGCAGGCTCTCAAGCCAAGACAGCCAGCATCGAAAGAGACCACCACGCGCAATCCTCAGACTTATTCCCGTCAATCTTCGGATAAAGAGAATGAAGAAGAAGCAGTCGAGGACGACGACGAAGAGCACGAGCGCAGTCGCTTCCAGCCGCTTCCAGACGATACCTTTGAGAATGCTACCGCAGAGAGCTCAAGCACGCCGTCTGCAGACGAGTTGCGACAAGCAGCCAAGAAGTTCAAGGAAGTGGACAGGTGGGAGCTTGACTACGAGGAGGTTACGCAGAGCTCCTCCCCGCAGGGTGCACGATGAAGTACAAGGCAGGGAAAAGGGAAATTGGGGGAGAGGACTCTAGGCGTTGGGCTGCAATGATTTGTGTCAGGGAATTTTGGAGTTGCACACAATGATGATGGTTTTCCATGACAGGGTCTGAATGATGGTTGTTTGTAAGGCGCGTAGTGCTCTTTGGGATGTTCTTTGCAGCTGGGCAGTAAAGCAATGGGTGTTTTCAAAGCCAGTGTTTGGTGTCTTATTCTTCAAATCAAAGTAACCAGTTCATTGTCACATCAAGATTCTATATCGCTCCCAGCGACTGAGTGACTTGTAAATATCCTTTAACTCCTTGGAACTCCATGATCCAAACCATTTGGAAAGTCTCAAATCTTTTATTTAAGCACTTGGATTGAGAGCCTCTGTTCGCTGTTCCACGAGCGGCAGTAGCGGAGCGAGTATGTTTGGATCGCGCAGCGCAATTGTTATGTCGTCTGGTAGTCTTCCTGACATGAGGAGTTTCTGTGTATGTCAGTAGTGTTTGATTATATAGCACTTCACCCAAACTCACCCTCTTAACGTTCTCGAAACTTTCCTCCTGCGCCGAGTACTCGCGGATGACATCGTCCGTCTCGAAGTCAACGTAGATGCGAGTGTCGCGCACCCGCACGAGAACATTATCCAGACGCATGAACAACCGGCACAGCAGAAGCATGCGCTTCTCATGAACGCGCACTTTCACGCTGAAAATAGAGATTCCGTTGTCATCGAGCTCGCTCTCGTACAACATCACATCGTCGAAAAAAAGGATCGGGTCGCGACGCTTCAGCAGCTCGATGGGGATGTTCTTCTCCGTAGGCGCAAACTGCCTGGCGGACGGGTCGATGGTCCCGGCATAGGGGGTTGAGTAGCTCCAGTCATAGGGCTTCACCACCTCCTTGATACCTTGCGTAGTGCCCTCACGGGTGCTCTCCCAGTCGCGGGCGTAGGCGACTTTGAGCATATGGCGGTCCGTCTTGTCGACGGCGTCGAGTGCGTCTGGGGTGTTGAAGTTGACGGACCAGCCCGAGGGGATGTGCTCAAGGGTGACAACATTTTCGCCAAAGATCATCTCGGGCATAGGGATCCCGATCTTTTCTGTAAGGGAGTCGATGACGCCGGCCTTTGAGATGGGGAGCTTGCGTGTCGAGATGCGGAATCGATGCTGGGTGTGTGATGTCGTGGCCGAGGCCAGCGCCTGGGGCTTCGGGAAGGGCTCGTTCGGGTCCGTAATGTGATTCATATTGCACTGCGAAGATCGATCAATCCTGATTATTGAGTGTTATCGAGAGGGTGCTAGAGATATTGAGATTGTCGGTTCAGGAATCAGAGCTCTAGAAGGGTTGTGAGCTATAGTGGTGGGGTTCTATTGGCGGGGGATACTGCAAAACTATGACCCCACCAGGCATAAAAGTACGTACCCGCCCAGCTACTGATAAGCATCTTATCAGTTCCCGCCGAGTAACTTTTTTTCCTTAGCAGTTCAGCGAGCAACACCAAGAACTCGACATCACCATCCTACCTCACCGTAACACAGACACGATGCGACCCCTCACAGAAAAGGAAACCCAGACTCTCTTTGAGAAGCTGGCAAACTACACGGGAAACTCCCTCAAGAACCTCATTGCGCCCCTCGATGACTCCCCAAATGCGGACCGATACGTCTTCCGCCTCGTTCGCGATCGTGTCTTTTACGTCCGCCTATCCATTGCCAACCTGGCCACCTCGATTCAGCGCGAAAAGATTCTCTCCTTGGGAACTTGTCTTGGTACGTGATAGCCCGATTGTGCTGCGCTCTCGTCTAACAACGCCTTGTAGGCAAGTTCACCAGGACTGGCAAGTTTCGCCTGCACGTCACGGCCCTCCCCGTCATCGCCGAGCACGCCCGCTACAAGGTCTGGGTCAAGGAGAACGGAACCATGCCCTTTCTATACGGCAGCAATATCGTCAAGGCGCACGTCGGCCGCTGGTCTGAGGACTGCCCTGAGCACCAGGGCGTTGTGGTCTACAGCATGAACGACACCCCCCTCGGCTTCGGCGTCACGGCGCGCAGCACCGCCGAGGCCCGAAGGCTGGATCCCACCGGTGTCACATGTTTCCGGCAGGCGGACTGCGGCGAGTACCTCCGGGACGAAGACAACCTGTTTGCGACGGGCTAGGTTGAGATCAGGGCTTTGATGGCGTTGGGGTTTTCATCATTCTTTGGCGTTGTATAGGGAAAATTCACCAGACAAATGTATGCTTGCATGAAAAGATTGAGAGGTAAATCTCATCAGAAAGCGCTTGATATGCTCAAATGTATTCGCTTGCACCGTTTTTGTTCTACCCTCTTTTTACTGCATCACTTCCTCGTTGATTTCCCGGGCCGGGCTCACAGGTCTACTGTCTCTCCTGAAGAACCCAACATGCTGACGGTGAGCGACGTACTCGCTGTCGGCGTAGCCTAGGATCTTTTCAATCTCTACGCTCTGCTCGCCCTTGATTCGAGCAATCTCAGCCGCAGCGTAGTTCACTAGAGCTCTGCCGACATCCTGCGGCTCACCGTCCCATAATTTTCCGTCAGGGCCGGGGGTTGACAGGCGGTTGACCACCGCGAGCCGTACCACCTCCTGCTGGGCAAAATTGCCCTCTACGTCGACAACGCCAACCGGAAGCAGGCCGGCTTTGCGTACGAGCGCCTTATAAGCTCCGGAGTCTATGTACAGCGTCCCGTGCGGGTGCGGGGTGTGGAGAAGCCAGAAGTGACGATCTCGAATGGGGTCGTCGGCTGGTACAAACCGCGTATGTAGAGGGGGGAAGGGAAGGTCTGATGCAGCAGAGAGCAGTATGGATGAAGCCGAGCGTGACAAGGATTCAGCATAATCGTCTGCCGTGGGGGACGGAGATCCCTCCTTTAGCGACTGTAGATACTTGACAATGTTGAGAACATTGCCTGGGTTGGAGGACCTGGTAATGATGGTTGTGACGCCAGCAGAGGTGCCCAGCCGGGCGGCAATGATCTTGGTGCCCATTCCGCCCGTTCCAAGGGATGATCCGGCGCTCGAGACTATAGAAGTCAGCGGTGATTTTCACATGTAATGGAAACCCTTACCATCGGCTTGGAGTGCTGCAATGTCTTCCACCACCTCAATGGGTTTAGCATCAGGGTGTGTTCGCGGGTTCTTATCATAAAGACAGTCGACGTCCGTCATCAAGAATAGCATATCGGCGTGAATCATGGCGGCGGTAATGGCGGAGAGGGTATCGTTATCACCAAACTTGATTTCAGAGACGGCCAGGGTATCGTTTTCGTTGACAATGGGAATTACACCCTGTTCCATCAGGGCATTGAAGGTATTTTGAGCATTAAAGTACCTCGTTCGCTAAAGATGTTGAGCCTTTGTCGTACTAGGGGGGCGGGGGTAGTCATACATCTGCGATATCGTTGCGGGTAAGAAGGATCTGCGCAATGGGCTGTCTGAGATGGGTGAACAGACTATCCCAGAGACTCATGAGGCGGCATTGACCAATTGCCGCAAGGGCCTAGGCATTGTTAAATGTATTCGTATTTAGATGAGTGTTACAAACCTGTAGTTGTGCAAGATGCTTCGGCCGTTTCTCGAGGTCCATCCGTCGAAGACCTACACCGATGGCTCCCGACGAAACAATAACCACTCGGTGACCATCTTTGCGAAGTTTGACAGCAGTGTCGACAATTAGAGTCAAAATTGGAAGCAACGGCTCATGAGTGTTTTCGTCAACAATAGAGCTGGTTCCTATGAGACCGAGTGTTAGTGGCGATGAGTCAAACCTGTTCCAGGCTCGACATACCAAGCTTGATGACGATGATGAGGGATTTGTGGTTCCCGTTCCCTTTCATGACTGCGGTTTTTGAATTGTAAGTTTATGCCTCTTCTCTCAATATGGTGTTGCTGGCATATCATGCGCAGACTGCGGTGCCGCCCTGGATATATACACACAAGTGGACAAGACACTGAACCGGGTCGTATCCGCGAGGCAACTCAATGAACATGTATGAAGCAAACAGAACAGAATGAGCTTACATTGATCGAAACCTGTACTCGTCATTTTCACACGCCCTGTAGCTTTAAGTGTGGAACCGCCGCTGTTATGAAATAGGCGCAAAGTGAACCTCGAACCCTGCGCAAACGTTGGTTGTTAGTGATGTTGATTGGACTGTGCCCTCATGCCCAGGACTCTCCCCAGACCCGAGGTCGGAAATATGGGTCATCATACGGAGAAGTTGGGCCAATCAGGGTGTTGTTAGTTTTCACCGCCTTGGGACTGGAACAGGACTGCCTCCAGCGGCAGAATTCCCGACATGGTAAGTAGTAACGTTAGGTCGAGCGTTGTTGGATGGTGAAGATATAACTATGAACTAGAAGAAGCATCACTAGCACCATATTGGCGACGTAATAACTTCACACAACTGCATTTCCATCTGCTCCAACATGGCGTCCGATCCCCCGACTTCTACTCCAACCCCCCCGGCTGGGGCACCGAAAGCTCCCAAAGAAGTCACCAACGACCCAGCGCGGACCGGCTTTGACCCAGAGACGGCATGGTGGATGAGCTACTTCAAGATCCTCTCTGGCCAGATAACACCAGAGGGTCAATTTCACTTCCGCGAGTGGCGATACCGCGTCCACGAGGAGCGCGACTGCAAGCGCTGCGAGGACTACCGCGACTGGCTCTTCACCTACTCCCCCACCGTCCGCTTCTTGTCCGAGAAGATCCAGGCCCTCAATGGCCGCTTAGACCCTTCCAACGTTGTCTGCCGCCGGTGCCCAGCGCGCCTTGAGGAGGACGGCCAGGTCCATCGCCAGTCTGGCGGCTTCAGCCCAAACCACGGCATCCTACTCTGCGCCAACGAGGTCCGCGACCGCAAACATCTGGAGGACACACTTGCGCACGAGATGGTGCATGCGTGGGATCACCTGCGGTGGAAGGTGGATTGGACTGGTGATAAGGACCTGAAACACGCTGCGTGTACAGAGGTGTGCTTACCGAATGTCTACTCGCGTGGACTACACTGCTAACTATTCAAAAGATTCGCGCCTCAATGCTTAGCGGCGAGTGTAGATGGACTCGCGAGGCCTTTACCCGGGGAAACTGGAAGCTGACACAGCAGTTCCAGAACTGTGTGCGATCGAGAGCCATCCAGTCCGTCATGGCCCGGCCTAGATGTCAAGACGACGTGCAAGCGACCAAGGTCGTCAACTCGGTCTGGGACTCATGTTTCTCGGACACTAGACCCTTTGACGAAGTCTACCGATGACCGCAAACATCACCCATAGACATGTATAATATGTAAAAGACATGAGGGAGAGAGACCAAAGAACCAATGCCTTGCACTCTTTACTCCAATGCTATCAACGATACCCCTTGAACATAATCTGAAACACTTTCTTTCTCAATTCGTTTAACAGCTCTGAATGATGCCACATATGAAACCCTTACTCCAACTGATGCAAACGGCCAGGTTCCGTCCTCGTTAGCTCAAATTAATAATAATAAACGCCATGTAACCCCGTAAGCCCATCCATTTCATTGTCACTGATTAGGTCGTCACTGCCCTTTCTCGCGGTTGGCTGCCCGCTCGCCCTTAACGCAGTGTTTGATGATCCAGGGGTGCATCTGAACCTGGTCAAGGGGAATTCGTTTCTCAGGATCCAGCACAAGCAGCTGATACTTGTTAGCTATCTGGAAGTTAAAGACTGCATGTGACATGGCTTACCTTCTTGATGAGGTCCGTTGCCTCGGCGCTGAGCCATGTGGGAATTGTCATATCGGCACGAGCGATCCTCCGGTGGGTCTTGACCGGCGTATCCTCGAAGGGCGCTTCACCAACGAGGAACTCGTATGTCAGAACTCCCAAGCTCCACAGATCAATCTTCTCATTGTAGTAGTTGTCCGAGGTGCCAGACTTGAGCATCTCTGGGGGAAGGTAGTCAAGAGTGCCGCACATGGTATTCCTCCGATTGTTGGGAGCATGCACACTCCAACCAAAATCCGACATTTTGAGCTCGCCGTGAATACCCACTAGGATATTCTCGGGCTTAATATCTCGGTGGATGACGTGCTTTCTGTGCAGGTATTGCAGCGCTGAGGCCATCTGAGAAACGTACTGAGCAGCCTTCCATTCAGGGAAACGGCTCTCACGTCGGAGGTGCTTGTATAGCTCACCCTTGCCGGCGAACTCGAGGATCAAGAAGATTCGTTTGCTGTCGTGAAAGTGACCATACAGCTGAAGCACATGTGGATGCCTTAAGTTGCTCTGAATCTCAATTTCTCTCCGGACCTGCTTCTCAACCCTGCCAGCCCGCACCTCGTTCTTGTGAAGGACCTTGAGGGCACAAATGAAGCCCGTAGTTCTCTCCCTGGCGAGGTAGACTCGTCCAAACTTTCCCTTGCCGAGAGGGCGGCCGATCTCGAACATGCCGAGGTGAAACTGTTTGGGTATGCTTATTTGTTCGGGAATTGTAACGGACTTGCGCTCCTCAGCGACCTCCTCTGATGTCCGGGATGAGGAGGGGAGGGCTTTTCTGGGAGGAGATGCCGGAGGGTTGACTTTCCGCTGGGCGGCCTGCGATGGCAGCATGACGGCGGCGTTGGCATTGT
Source organism: Fusarium staphyleae (assembly GCA_017140175.1). Classification (NCBI taxonomy): domain Eukaryota; kingdom Fungi; phylum Ascomycota; class Sordariomycetes; order Hypocreales; family Nectriaceae; genus Fusarium; species Fusarium staphyleae. The sequence continues at coordinate 12,001 of JADDON010000490.1, read as the reverse complement.
TGTTCTGCGACTGGAGGGCGACTTTGAAGAGATTGGGGCGGCTGCTGCCATGAACAGTCTGTGATGAAGTCGCAGTAACCTAGTAGAGTCAGCATCTCCAAGAATCACTACAACGAGAGCACAGTCGTACCTTGGTCTTGGAGTACAGCTTGGAGCCATCGCCGAGAGGATCGTTCTCGTCATTGACAGACATACGCTCAAAGCGCGCCTCCATGGTACGGGTGGCCATTGCGAAGAAGAGGCTGTGGGGTTCAATGGGGTTAGTAAAGAAAGAGAGATGTTTGAAGGACAAAGGTTGCTCTTCAAAGGTCTGAGTGCAGAGAGATCGTATCTAAATGGGGAGGATTGGCGGGCGGCCAGTGGAGCTGGGCAAACAAACATGGTTGTCGGGGGCAACGAGTCCACGCCGGAAGATGTTTAGCGTTGGACAAGGATTCGCACAACTTGGGACTCATCTTAAGAACAGGAAGCTTAACGTTACGGAGTAGACCAGTATTAATCATGTTTGTTTTAATCCATTCTCCCTGGTGGGAAATGGTTTGGCATGATCAGAGTACCTATTAGTTATATTTGTAGGCAACATGGGTACCCAAGGCCGCGGATACAAACCAAGCATCGACTTGATTCTTTCCGATGCGTGATGAACTGTCTAAGTTCACACCAACTAGAAATTAAACCATTTATTAAGTTATACTAAAATACACCTCTGGTTACAGACAGTATATTCCGAGTCTAAGTATGGTGTGGAAATCTCTTGAGTGTCCTATGTTAGTTCATTGAGGGTTGTAGCTAAAGGCACGATCCGGCTTTGCCGCATAGTATACACTTACACAACGGAGTGGACATGGACGTGACAGAGACATTATCACGCAGTTGTGCAGAAGGAAATGAAGGTCGCTGTTTGAACCACAAGTTTGTGTGTCAGCTGACCATCCAAGGGATACGGAGTCAGCGCCGTATCGATTCCTTCTATGTTGGAGAAAATGATTATAGCTTGCTTCCAACTGTTTGTTGACTACGAACGGGAAGCCAAAGACGATATCATGACTGTGACTCTTCATATCCGTTACTTCTTCCTTCTTAACTAATGGTCGATTCTTTGTTCAGTATAAGTTCCATATTCAACCGTGCTCCATGTCGTCTAAGACGTGTAGTTGTACCAGGGTTCTATCAAATCACAGTCGATGCATTGCTTTTATTCTTTGCGCAATAGGATTAATGTGTTTTTGGCTCTCCTCATTCCACTGCCCGTCCAGTACTTGCTTGGATGCTTCAGCAGCAAACTAAACCAGATCCATAGATAAAAGAATTATTCAGTAATTACTAGTAGTTCCTTATAAATGTTATTATTATTTAATGATTGATTCTGTACGGAGTAAAAGGATGGGTATCGTGGCGCCAGACAGACTGGACCAACCTCACATACGACCGACCCACTCTATGGCGAAGTACTGGCTCTCCGCTTCGGCGTCTCCAGTAACTAATTATACTGCAGTTCGTATCAATCACAAAAAGTCATGTACGATTATACAGGTAGCACAAAAAACTAAATATAAGCCCATGGTGAGGGTCGAACTCACAATCTTCTGATTTCAAACTATTGTAGAAGTCAGACGCCTTAGCCATTAGGCCACACGGGCTTTGAAGTGCGTTGAGATGACGACCCTTATTTTAGAATAGATCTCTCGCGTTACAGGAAAAAAACAAAAAACACGAGTTTCACTCATAGACTACCTAGGCAGTAAGGCGCAAGCGCGCTTATGGCACTGTTAGAGGCCACCGCAGTATATTAAGACTCAACTCAACCTCGAGGCCTACTCAGTTACTGTAACAATCCCAAGTGAGTGCGCCTCCCTGCTGGATTCCGGTGTCTATGTAATTCACTCCAGTGGAATCCCAAGGCAACATTGCTTCGGTGATGACTCGGCAAACAGTAACTCGGAAAACAGAACCATGCCGTATTATTATCAATTAGTTCCAGTAGCGTAACAACAGAACTGAACTTCATCTATATCGAGGCAGAGTTATGACGCTTACGTTGGCATCAAATATACATCACATTTTGGTACTGAGTAAGGTATGTAGCAGCGTGTTACAGGGATATCGAATTTAGTTAACAGGCACCCAAAGTGGCCCCGCCAGCGCGGGGAGCACTTCGTTTAGGAAGGCGAAGAAAAAAAGGCAGACACATGGATATCCGTTCAAACGTCTAACTGACCCAGCAAATCCAAGTCCTCCCTTTAGGGTACGAAACCACCAAAGTACCGAATCAGCGCTCAGCAGCCTGTAGACAACAACCCCCCCACCATCCACCGACGTCTATCCCACTTCAAGCAAAAGGACCCAGTCAAAGTTACAACCTGAAGTCACTGACCCAAGGGGCTTGAGCTTGTGACTCACGCCCTCCTTCTCAACTCTTGTTAAGCTCGTGTGGATGAAGCCAATTCGTCTCTTCTCGTCCCTTTCAACCTCGCCCTCGATAACATCTGCGCTTACTGTAACCTCGTATTCGACAAGGCACCTCAGTTGCTCGCGTTTTGGTCCCAGGTTCCGGTTCGTGGCCTGTGCAAGACGACCACCCCGCACCGTCGTCGAAACTCGCACCTTTACGACCTCACAACCCCTCAACGCTTTCCAGATACAAAAGTCGCAGAAGCGCAAAAAGAACACCATGAGCTCCACCGCCACGACCCTCAAGGGCCAGCCCCTCGACAAAGCTGTCCTCGAATCCATCCTCCGACGCCGCATGTTCTATACCCCCTCCTTCGAGATCTACGGTGGTGTTGGTGGCCTCTATGACTATGGCCCTCCCGGCTGTTCTCTCCAGGCCAACATCATTGATGTCTGGCGCAAACACTTTATTCTCGAGGAGGATATGCTCGAGGTTGACTGCACTGTCTTGACCCCCCACGAGGTTCTCAAGACCAGTGGTCATGTTGACAAGTTCGCCGACTGGATGTGCAAGGATCCCAAGAACGGCGACATTCTCCGGGCCGATCACTTCGTTGAGGCCATTCTTGAGGCTCGATTAAATGGTAACAAGGAGGCTCGTGGTCAAAAGGTGGAGGAGAAGGAGGAGGATCCCAAGAAGAAGAAGAAGAAGGCCAAGACTGAGGCTGTTAAGCTCGACGACGCCGTTGTCCAGGAGTATGAGGAGGTTCTGGCCAAGATCGACAATTATGGTGGCCCCGAGCTTGGTGAGCTCATCAAAAAGTACGACCTCAAGAACCCCGCTACTGGTGTTCAGCCCTCGCCGCCCGTTTCCTTCAACCTCATGTTCCAGACGACGATCGGTCCCAGCAGCAATTACCCTGGTTATCTCCGCCCGGAGACTGCTCAGGGCCAGTTCCTCAACTTTGCCAAGCTCCTCGAATTCAACCAGTCCCAGATGCCTTTCGCCTCCGCCTCTATTGGTAAGTCTTACCGAAACGAAATCTCCCCACGTGCAGGTCTCCTGCGTGTGCGCGAGTTCCTCATGGCCGAAATTGAGCACTTTGTCGATCCCGAGGGGGGCAAGAAGCACAGCCGATTCCACGAGGTGGAGGATGTCGAGCTCGTCCTTCTCGACCGCGACACTCAGCTGTCTGGCAAAACCCAGACCCGAAAGGTCAAGATTGGCCAGGCCGTCCAGGAACGACTGGTTGATAACGAGACTCTCGGCTATTTCCTTGCCCGAATTCACCTCTTCATGCAAAGAATTGGTGTTGATCTGAGCAAGATGCGCTTCCGCCAACATATGGCAAACGAGATGGCGCACTATGCTACTGATTGTTGGGACTGCGAGCTGTTCACCAGCTCTGGCTGGATCGAGTGTGTCGGCTGTGCTGACCGAAGCGCGTATGATCTGAGTGTTCACGCCAAGAAGACTGGTGCCCCCTTGGTGGTGCGAGAGCAACGCGAGGAGCCGCTTGTCATTGAAGAATGGCAGATTGACATTGAGAAGAAAAAGTTTGGTCCTCTGTTCAAGAAGGACGCCAAGACTGTTGAGGCCGCTCTCGATGCTACCCCCCAGGACCAGCGAGAAAAGCTGGCCAGGGAGCTGAGCGAAAACGGCAGCATTGCCCTCGAGGTTGCCGGTGTTGGCGATGGCAAGGTGCAGGTTGGTAAGGACTCGATCGCCATCGAGTTCCGCAAGCGTGTGGAGAACACCCGCGAGTTTGTGCCCAACGTCATTGAGCCTTCATTTGGTATTGGGCGTATCCTCTACTCTTTGATGGAGCACAGCTTCTGGACCCGTGGCACTGAGGGTGGCGACGAAGCCCGTGGTGTAAGTACTCTCTGACCGATGAACATATGACCGGTAGTTAACAGCTTGACAGGTGCTGTCTTTCCCCCCCACTGTATCTCCGACCAAGGTTCTGCTTGTTCCTCTTTCTTCCAACGCCCAATTTAAGCCGCTCCTTAAACAGCTCTCTCAGCGCCTGCGCAGCGCTGGTATCTCGAGCCGTATTGACGACTCATCTGCCAGCATCGGCAAGCGCTACAGCCGAAACGATGAGCTCGGTACTCCCCTCGGCATTACTATCGACTTCCAGACTGCGCAGGACGGCACTGTCACCCTCCGAGACCGTGACAGCACCAACCAGGTCCGAGCTGAGCAGGACAAGATTATCGACGCGATCAAGTCACTCGTGGATGGTAGCAAAGACTGGTCTCAGATTGAGACTGAGCTCCCCAAGTTTGAGGGTCAGGAGGTAGAGGTTGTTACCCGATAAAGTACAGCTGGTTTAGAGGGAATGTAAAATATAGCTATCATACTGGCGTGGCTGTGTCGACCTTAGGATGCACGTCAAACCAGGAGTTGGGATTTGTCAGGTTTAATCTGCCTAGACACTATAGTACACAAAGATGGCCGGTATGGTAGAGGAGACATTTGTTGAGTCCCTTTTTTGTCTTAACTGGAAGTGTAACAAATAGCCAACAGTTTGGGTGCCCGTGACACGTGCTTTATCGTCAATTATAGTTTCTTTAGGCTCTCCTGAATCAGGTAGACTAGGGTAGTACTCCGTAAGCGTGTCAAGGATTTAGGGGTTGCTGTCAAGATGCTGGGATTTGCGATCCACGCATACATACTCCGTAGAGACAGCAGCGAGGGAGGAAACCCATACCATGATAAGATACCATGAGACCAGTGACTAACCGTTGGAGAGGCTTACATGTCTTGCATTGGCCAGGCCCCTTCTCCCTTAACTATACTGCAGGATTTGCTTTGAAGATAATTCTGTCTCGACTGCGTCATGAAGGAAACTGGCTTGACTTCAGAGAAAACAACGTGACCTGGCCGAGGTTGAAATTGGGTTGCAATGGTGGATTTCTAATAATCGTGGTTGGGAGAATTTGATGTCCCTGGCGAGCTAGGAAGGGTCTTGCGGGAAGGAAACTCTGTCATGAAAATCACAGGGATCTCACCCATGGCCGTCTTGCTCTCTGGCGACTGATGCACTGACGTTGCCACAACCATCTTTGGCGCTGATCCTGGTAGTTAAGCCGCTTCAAAGGGGGACTTGTGGTGGACCGTGGCGTTGGTGCGTGGTATGGTTCTGGGCCTCAATATCAGTCGCTCAGTCGCGTCATGCCGTCCTCCTCGTGGGAAACGGTACTAGCTAACTGTGTATATTCAAACGTTCTCGAACAGTCCTAGGTTGATGACTGCTTACTTAAACACTAGGCATGGTCGAGAAGAGCATGATGCGAAAAGTGCCCTTATATGCCCCGCCGCCTTCTATCAGATGGGAGGTTTCATAATAACTCACGTTGCCCAGAAGAATCCCAGCTTTACACAACATGCAAACACTACGGAGTAGACAGGACATCAAATACTCAAGGATTGAATGATACTTTATAGGTCTCTCAAAACCGGAGAATCCCAGGGATTGAGGCGCCGGCCGAGGAATGATGGTGGATGGATAGTGTGACTGGGCGCTTCGAGTGCAGTATGACTGGACCACACGACGACCTAGACTCTTTGAACCTTGAGTGTTTAGTAGGATTCTGAATCGTAATAAACCTCCAAGGAAGGTATTTGGCAACTACCCAGATAATAAATCTAAGACCTAACTTACTTAATGCAAGACGGGGTAGTTGATCGAGGCTCTAGGTTGGTTTAGCTAGAGCCAGCGACGGCCCGGACCTTGAGTGACCCGACATGAGGAAGCGGGGCGTCATTTTCCCAAGAGAAGCCCTGCTATCAGACTTGTTCTTGCAATTGTTACCGCTTCATGAATAAGTCAATAAGTGTGATTATTGTTGGAGTTCTCATGCATACGCAACCTACATAATAAGTCAACCAGAAGTCAACCCCTCACCTCGTCAGCGCCTACTCATTCACCACCCGACCTCAGGGCACCTGACAACCTATTCATCCTTGCATTGAATCCTAGTGCACTCGTGGGGTCAAACCCACTACAATCTTAGGTGCCCTACCTGAAAGACAGGCGTTAGCGACTGGCGCTGACCAGGCCTGACAGTGCTCGGGACCTGGGGCGCTCCTTCTTTCTTCCCCACCCCTCGTTTCCACCATCCATCCCCTTCTCATTCTTGGCTCCTTTGGCGCTCATCATCCTAAGGTGCCCCCGACCTTACCTCATCACCCAACCCTTCTCCTCCCTTCAACCCTCTTCCGCTTTGATTTATCGTCGGCATCTGGATGCTTTCTTTGTCCTGATACCGCGCTGTAAGCTGCACGTCTTTCAACTGTTTGACGCATCTCGAGTGCCTGGGAAGCTTCAGCTGCGCAGTTCGATCCGCCGCCCGTCCTCAGGCTGGGCCAGTGCCTCTCACCTCCACCCAAGTCCTCTCCGTCTTGTCACCAACGAGACCGCTGCTCGGACCGAACTCTCGTCTACATGACCTCCTTATCGAGTTTCTGAAGAGGCTCCTTTTTGCGCCCAAGATCGAATAGTCATTGATATCGTTCGTGTGCCTGTTCACCGGTTGACTTTCGACCCGCTTCGAGCCTGTTTCGGTACTCCTGAGCCAGTTCCCTCTCAGAACTACCCACCGCCACTGCGACAGAGAGAGAGCCAAACAGCCGCAGCATTTATCTCAAAAGGTGCCTGCGCATTCTCCCTAACCATTCATTCGTGCATTCAATCCACGCACCTGTCTTGAAACAAGTTCAAGATGGCTCAGAACAGGTACGTTCTCTACCTTACATTGTGACCTGCACCGCCAGCAGCGCGCGTCGCCCTGTGGAGGCGGGGTGAGGGGCATTGTAGTTCCTTACTTCAACGTGCTCGTGCTTCTGCTGTCAGCATTTTTGGTGCCAGAAAGTCATGAAGAGATGCTCGGGTGTTTGCTACTAGCTGCCTTTATGGCCGTTGCTCTTACTCCCAGGTGCCGCTGCAGTACCTGAAGAAACTGGCCGAGTCGGTGTCAGCAGCCGCTCTCGAATGACTAAGGCGAACCGCATTGACGATATGTAAACTAACTAACGAACAGCAGCATGTATTCCTCAGGACAATTCATGAACCCGGGCCCAGCGCCTCGACCTCCTACCGACCGACCGCGACTAAACCTGACGCCCAACGCTAACCTACCAGGCAGTATGGCCAATATGGCCATATCTCCTATTCGCAGCACTGCAACATCCACGTACACCGGCTCAACCATCTCGCTGCCAATTGCCCGTCAACAGTCCAACAACACCGATGGTCTAGGAGGAGTTGCAGTTAAGAAGGAGGGATGGGCTTCAGTAAAGGAGAGCAAGAACTTCATCCAGCCTTGGAAGCAAAAGTACTTGATTCTCCGCAAGGAATCCCTCGATTTCCACAAGACCGAAGGCGGCAAAGTCTCCTACACGCTCTTCTTGAGGGATGTTGTCAACGTCGGACGAGTCGAGGCCGCCGGCACCATCTTTGAGATCAAACGCAAGCCTGACGGCTCGTCCAACAGTCCCGGCGACGACGACGGTCAAACTAAGACACTGCAGATCAAGGTGAAGAGCGACGATGACCTCTATGAGTGGATTGACTTCATATATGGTGCCTGCCCCGGCATGGGTGGCGTCAGCAATCCCACCAACTTCGCACACGCAGTGCACGTTGGATTTGATCCCAAGACTGGAGAATTCGTTGGACTGCCTGCAGAGTGGTCCAAGCTCCTCAACTCGTCTGCTATCACCAAGGAGGATTATGAGCGCAACCCTCAAGCTGTCTTTGAGGTCCTTGATTTCTACACTGACCTGGCCAAACGTGCCGACAACCCTGCCCAGTACCCCAGTCTGACTCCCACGCCACCAGCTCAGAGCCAAGGAAACAAACAGCTCGGATATAGCAGCGGTGCTTCTGTTGCACCTCCCCGACCTGCACCACCCTCTGCTTCTCAGCGCCCGGGCTACAACAGCCCTCAGCAGTCTACCGCAAATACCCCTCGACGACCTGAACGGCCCGCTCGCCCTGATGAGCGTTCTTCGCCCTCAGAACAGCAGCAGCAGCAGCAACGCCAGCAAATGCAGGCCATGGCCCCGAACTATGTGTCTCAGGAGGCTTTGAGGGAGGAGCAGCGCAAGAAGCAGCTGGAGGCTCAGAGGCAACGCGAGCGCGAGATGGAGGAGCAAAGTCGCCGCGACCTCGAGGCCTACAACGCCTCTCTTCCTAAGACGAAGGTCCCTTTGGCCCAACAAGAAATTGGTGGTGGTGGGTACGGCGGATCGCCCTCTCCTCAACCCGACCGTTTCAACCCATCGCGAGCTGCTCCTCCTGCGCCGAAGGCGTCTCCACAGCAGGGCAACCTCCGGGCGCAGCGAGCTGCCCCTTCACCCCCCTCCGCTTCCGCGCAACGGCCGCCAATGGCCTCACAGAACAGCTCCGGCGCCCTTCGAGACCCAGGCCAAGCGCAGCGAGCCCCTCGCAACGATGGTGCTGCTACTGGCCATGCCAACGCCCCGCGCTACGCCAACGGAAACCAAGCATCGCAGCCCCGCCAGCCCCAGCAGGCTCAGCAACAGACTCAGGCTTCGCGGCTGCCTGCCCCTGTCAAACCTCTCAACGTTGCACCCAAGCCCAGTCAACAGCAGCAGCAGCAACAGCAGCCAGATAGTGTAAAGGCTGCTGAAGCAGCGTTGACGGCGAAGCCGTCACCATCTGAGCGCAAGCAGGATGTTCGAATGTCCACCATGTCCGAGGGTGAGGTCATGGCCAAGCTCAAGGAGGCAGTTTCTAAGGATGACCCCAACATTTCTTATTCCAAGCAGAAGAAGATCGGACAGGGTGCTTCCGGATCAGTTTATGTAGCCAAGATCAAGGAAACGGCCGTGGGTATCGCTCGTGACATTTTGCGTGCGCAGGGTCCCCGGGCTCAGGTTGCCATTAAGCAAATGGATCTCGCTCATCAACCACGCAAGGAGCTAATTGTGAACGAGATCATGGTCATGAAGGACAGCCGTCATCGCAACATTGTCAATTTCTTGGACGCCTTTTTGCGTAACAACAACTCTGAACTCTGGGTGGTCATGGAGTTTATGGAAGGTGGTGCTCTGACCGATGTCATTGACAACAACCCCACGATCTCCGAGGAGCAGATCTCGACCATCTGCCACGAGGTAAGTCAATCAGCGCTATTGAGCACGGGATCATTACTCACATCTGTTTTAGACTTGCCGTGGACTGCAACATCTTCACGCGCAGAACATTATTCATCGTGATATCAAAAGTGACAACGTCCTGTTAGACGCTCGCGGAAATGTCAAAATTAGTAAGTTATTAGACAGAAGCTGGACAACGCCGATAAATCTAACGAAAACTCAGCCGATTTTGGATTTTGCGCCAAGCTCACAGAGACGAAGTCCAAGCGAGCCACTATGGTTGGCACTCCTTATTGGATGGCTCCTGAGGTTGTTAAACAGAAGGAGTATGGGCCCAAGGTCGACATCTGGTCACTGGGCATCATGGCCATTGAGATGATCGAGTCCGAGCCCCCTTACCTCAACGAGGAACCTCTCAAAGCTCTGTACCTTATTGCCACCAACGGAACCCCTCGTCTCAAAAAGCCTGAGAAGCTTAGCAAGGAACTGAAGGCATTCTTGTCAGTCTGCCTATGTGTGGACGTCAAGAGCCGTGCCTCAGCTGATGAGCTTTTGGCCCATGACTTTTTGCGACATGGATGCCCACTGGCCAGTCTGGCTGACCTGCTGGCATTCAAGAAGCACGCCAAATAAAGGCTGAACACTGGATGACGCAAGCAGTACAGCTCTGTTACGATTGGGCATTTTGAATGTGGTTTGGAAGTAAGGTGACGCATATATTCCCCCAACTGATGTTTTCTTGGCGTTAAGGGCGAGGTTGTTCAAATTCTTGGCAAAACGGTGCCCCAGCGGAGGACTGGTCCTTTCTCTACACAGTTTTCTTGCCTAAAGGTTCTCACTGCCTACTATCGATGATGACGACATGCGATGAAAGCTAGCACAAATACCCAGAGTACTAGAAGCCGGGCTATATACGAGACTCTTTAACCTTTGAAAGAGGTTGAACAGAGTAGGACTGCGTACCTATCAAACTAGAGCCAAATTTCGAGTGGAAGTGGGAATCGTCACGCGCAAAGAATACATTCCATCTAAATAATAAAAGTCAGTACAGAGGGAATAAAGAACTGAGATGTTTACAAGGACTTTGTATGAAGGCCTCGGCATATTCGCAATATTGCTCATTGGAACCATGAACTCTCGATTTGAGGGTAGGTACACTCAGGCGTTTCTAAAGGCCAGTCACTGTTAGTTATGGGCTTCGGATTGGATAGAGGATGAAACAGTGGCATGTATCAGACCGAGGCTTGGTCACGGTTGGGGCTATTTGCGGTGTCTCCGGATACCTTGTATAGAGGTAGAGAGGACGTGATGTATAGAGATCAACCCCCTAACTAACCTAACTTACACGCGCACAAGTTGCTTGCCTACTTGCATATGTAACGGGTAGGGGGGGAGTGGTAGGGCTTGTTTCAGCACAGAGGCTAGCAGATCCTCCGACGAGGCCGGGCGGGACTACGATTGGGCGCGTCGTGGCAAGGGGCATTTGCGAGAAGGGGAGAGGTGTCATGATCGTAGCCAATGGGGAATAGCTCCTGGTATTTGCGAGTGGTTTGTAGGAGGCATAGAAAGTTTGGGAACTGGAGAGTAGAATTGATAGATTGATCAGTTCCTGGATGCAATTTAAGCGTTGGATCAGTGGTAAATCCCAGAATGAAAATTCGTCGCGATGCCCTAGATCTATTATGGGGTTTATCCTATTCTCTTGTACTCCGTAACCCGTGATGCGATGGAAGTAACCTCGATCTACTCTGTATTAAACGAGTACGATCGTTCTGGATGGGAAAGTGGCCGGTTCAACTCGTCACCTCCTGGAACTTGATTACGAACAGGGCGGGGAGGGGGGCAACTAACTTAGCTACCTTGAGTATTCGACGGTTCACTCAGCCCATACTGCGTACTGTGACTAGGTAGTTAGAACCCAGGTTAATATCAGACCTTCTAACTAGTTAACTTAATTACATAGTACGGAGTACATTTGAGAAAACAACAAACCGCTGCTTGGTCGTCCGGTCTCCTGTCTCCTGTCAGGCTTTGCCCTAATAAAGTACGGAGTACGGAGTACCTGAACCTAACTCGAACCGTCTTGGTGACGGAACGGCTCGATTGGTAGCCTTTTTTCCACAAAAAAAAAGGAAGAGACAACATTGGAATGGGGGAGAAAATGCCAAATGTCAGCACCGCGGCGGCGGACCGTGTTTCATACTTAGCACTCACTCCTCACTCAATTGCGTGTTCCCAAGATCTATGGATTCAATGTTCTGTGTAACGCGTAATTAACGGTGCACAGCCCGAGCCCTGACAGCAGCGGACACGGGCAGCCTGTAAGAAACGGCGCAGGGCTGCCCAGTTCACTAAAGGCCCACCCCTTCCAAGGCCCTTGTTCCCCTGTGCTTCGATTCTCCTTCTCCTCCTCCCACCCGACATCCCTCCCGTCCCTCTTAACGTTAGCTACCTTACTCCTCCTCCTCCTCCACCCCC